>CAUYRH010086362.1:0-40906 GCA_963574655.1 Perodicticus potto
CACACTCAGGGTACCACTTTGGAGAATCCTCGGGTGATTAGCCCAGTTGAAGAGGTCCCAATCAATTGTCCTAGCCAACACCAATCTCAAATAGAAGAGTTAAAAAGTCTCTGGCAACTAGATAGCAGGGATCTGCTGGAAGCTCTAGTATAATTTACTCCTGTGCTCTGTGAGCTCAGGAGGGCACCCCCCACCCCCAGCAAGTAGATTAGTCTTGGTAGGTTGATGCCTCCTTCCCATACTTGCCCCTCTGTCACACCCAGTTGGTGGTAACAGTTGTGATCCAGTTTCCTCCAATGAGCAGATGCTCCAGAGGTTTGTGCCTGCCTGGGTCACAGTGAGGTCTGTGGCTCCACAACCAGCCTGCTACTCCCTATCACTGTTTGGCAGGGGGAGGTGAGCCCTGACAACCTGGGTACTTGATAGGGGCTGGGGCGATTTACTCAGTTCCTGCCCTGTCCCTGATCGATGTTGCTGCTGGAACAGAACAAGTTCGCAGAATTTATTTCTGTCAAGGCTATTTTCCCTGATCAGACTGGGGCTGCAATAGGTCTGATTTAGTCTGTGAGTTCTTGCCCTTTGTCTCAGCTTTCATCCCCTGAGGGCCAGGTTAGTCTAAAGATAAGCAAAGCAGCCTCTCTGTGAGTATTCTAATCCCTGCACTCTGTCCTGGCAGGTACCGCCTCAGGCATATCCTTCACGTGCCTTGGTTGCCGGTCTGCTCTGCTGGTGGCTACCACCGGAGAAGCCTTCTGCTTCCCCTGGCTGCCCAGAAGACTGGGAGTGTCTCCTCAAAACATCCCCAGAGGTGCAGTTCTCCTGCTATTGTTCCCAGAGCTGGTTGCTGTTTCGTGCCTCAGGAGACCTTCTTTCCAGCCGGCTCTCTTCTTGGCTCACTCCCTTCTCACCACTCCTGAGCCAGAAAATCAGCACAGATCAGCAACAGTCCACGCCCCATCCACACCCCTCACAAAAATCTCCTAGAATCTGGACTCTGTGGGGGACAGGCCTCCAGACCTCAGGGTGAGAGTAGAGGGGAATACCAGGAACTCCAACTTGCAGGTAGGGAGTATATACAGTTTTATGCCTGGTGGGAGAGCACCACGGCACCCTAGTAGGGGAAGGAGGTCTGGTTTTTAGAGGGTCTCTCCCGTGGGGTAGAGTGGGAGGATATCTGAACTCTGCTTGCTTGTTTGTATGGAGGTATGGAGTATACTGCCAGCTGCTCTCATGGGGGAGGGGACTCCCGTCCACTTGGTGGTGTGCTCTGTACCTTTTTGTTTGCGTCCTCGGGGTCTCAGGTCGCCCCAGCAGGGTTGATGTGCGCTCTTTGACCTTTTATTTTGGCTCAGATCCAAACCATCGGCTTTCTTGCTGAGTTTCTGTCCTTTAACTCTCCTTCTGGATGGGAACCTCTGTAGAAAGCTGGCTACAGATCGCCATCTTGGCTCCTCCAACATAACATCTTTTTAATTGTATTCATATTACTCATTTGATGTATATGCCTGCTGAACACAACACAGAGATCAAATTGGACACTGCTACTCTCATTTTTTGCCCTACATTATTTTTTGCACAGTGCTTTTTTTTTTTTTTTTATCATAGCAATCATTTGAAAAACAGCTTTGGAAAAGGTGACATCATGAAAAGAAATATAGAGTGATCTAATATTGAAATTGTGAGCTGCCTTATATACTAAATTAAATTTGTCTCAAAGCTGCCTCTGTATACAGGGAACTATAATTTAACTTATCATGTAAATATACTACAACCTCAGTTGAAGGTATATTCTTCCAACAGGTAAGAAAGTCTTGGCATACAAAAGCAGTCAAGATCTCAGTAAATCAGTGAATCACAGGCTTCAAACTGCTCGGACATGTTTAAATGAGGCAAATCCCAGTTTATGAACAATGGGGCTATCTCCGTCACTCTTTCCCGTGAAAATGTAAAATACCTAGCAGGACTTCTGGAAATTTACTGTGATAAATTTCAGGAATGAAAAGCATGTAGTTTGGGAGCCACATGCCAATATGTGCCACTATCTAAATTCTCGAATAATTGACATTTTATTCAGTAAAAATTACTTCAATGGCTATTATGGAATTAAAAAACACATTTATTAAGAACAGCATTTAGAAAGATCGTGTTTGGCTCTTTAAAAAAGAAAGATCATGTTTGGCTCTTTAAAAAAGAAAGATCAATTTCAAGAAGAATCTTGAAGTTTGGGCAGCATTTTGACAGGTAATGATGGAGACAGTAAAGACAGAGGAATTGCAATGTTAGAGACATAGATCATTCTGAATGTTGTGATGAAGGTTATTATGAGCAAGATGCTGTGGATGAAAAGACAAGTAATACACAGACATGATCCTCTGAAATCTAACTTAACTTCTCAGAAAAGAGACAGAACAAATTGCTTAATCTGGGGCACAACACGTGCCATGGGAGAAGAAGAATAGGAAGAAATTATCAAAACCATGGCTAGAATATTGCTGCAGCTATATCTAGAATACCTTCAATGACAGTGTAAGAAATTGATATACAGTAAGACTGAATCTAAACCTTACTATCATTACTAACAAACTTTTAGGAGATATCAACTGATTATCTGACTACATATGAAAACATTAAAAATTACCTAGAGCAGAATTCATTTCTTATAACATGGACCTATTAGGTTAAATGTCTAACCCAGATGAGCAAAACATGAGATGAAGAGAAGAATTCTTATTCTATTTTCTTCATTTCTATAATGAATCAAATTCCCCAAACTTTCATGTTCTACTTTTTACCAAACCATAATAAATTTGTAAGTTCTGACATAAACAAACATATGAATAGTTTTACCCACACCTTTAAAAGGTTGTTGGGTAATAGCAACATGATGTATAGTTTAGTAGCAACTGACTTTACATGGTTTTAAGCTTAAACAGAAGTAATTATTCCATATACCTAAATGTTTACTAAAACTTATCAGAAACCCCTATCGCCTAGAAACATATATGTGCTGAGCAAGAAATTAGCCTACAAAAGATTACAGTACTTCATTAACAATAGTCCCACTCAACATGTATTATACATTTGTCAACTAAATTGTAACTCATAATAAACATGACAAATATTTTAGTGTAGCTGTCTTAGCATAGGATGAAATTCTTGAAGGATTCGAGACTTCCAAAATTTTAACCTGAATAGATAGATGTCCATGGAAACTACAAAACTGGCCTTGAAGTTCTAAAAATTGCCGTCAATGTCATTAGTAACCAGCATCAGTGAAACTAAGACATAGGTGAATAATTTCAAATTATAGATAATCAGATCTAATCTCCACAATCCTCCATAAAGTCTTGTTGGTTTTATTCCTTTTATTAATAAGGAAACTACAGCTCAGAATTTAACTGATAGCTGAAGATTATAGTTCATAAAAAGAACTATTCTTTAATCTAGGGCCTCTGACTTATATTTATGCTTTCTAATAAATATTTTGCCACAAATAAAATAGAAGATAGATTAGCAGATGTGATTTGAAGAGTTCTATTATGTTTCTCAGCCAATAAATATGCCTTCTCTCCCATAACAGAAGCCCAGAGAGCTGCCTTTTTGGCCATTTTCTTGGATTCAATCATTAGATACCTTTCAAAATGAAAATGTTAACTTGGTTGGAGATAATATATGTGAACATTTTCAATACACTTCCTGACATATCAAAATCATTCAATAAATGCTTGTTATAATTTTTTAATGAATGCATTAACAATCTACTAGTAAGGAGTCGTTTGTCAAATTAACTGTCACTTAGAAGAGTAGAATTAGAGAGATAGGGCAAAGAGATTATTTGGTTGGGAATAGGGAAGAAAAAAAGAGTCTGCTCCAAACGCACACTGCTTTAGAAATATTGACAAATGGCTTATTATGATTTTTTTTTTTTTTTTTTTTTGGACAACAGAGGTCTCACTCTGTTGTTCAAGCTGCAGTGTCACTGCATAAGCCTAACTCACAGCAACTGTTAGTGATCTTACTTCCTCAGCCTCCCAAATATCTGGGACTACAGGTGTCTGCCAAAATGCCTGCCTAATTTTTTTCTATTTTTAGTAGAGATGAAGTCTTGGTCTTGCTCAGACTGGTCTTAACTCCTGAGCTCAAGCAATCCTCCTACCTTGGTCTCCCAGAGTATAGGGATTATAGGAGGGAGCCATGGCACCTGACCTATTATGATGCTTTTAATATTGATCTTATAAAAGAGAAGAGGAAACCCTAGCTATGCTTTACCTCTCAGATTTTTTTCTTTATGATACCCATAAGGGCAATTTTTATCCTTCAGGGCTCTCTTCTTTTCAGTATTTCAAGTGCTGACAATGTGCTCTTAGCAGGCTGGGTGTTATGCAAGAGGCAATTGGAAGACCCTGTTCAAATGGAAAGAAAGCAGAAGAATCACACCCACCCACCCACTTGCCAAATTATGGTCCATTGCTTGCCTGCTATAGTTTCAAGGGTTTGAAAATATTGCATTAAGAAGTTAGATGTGAAATGTTTAATATATTCATCTTTTTCTTTTCATTCAATACAGCTACATAAACTTCCATTAACTCTTGCTCAGGCAACATTTTCTAGGGGAAGTCCAACAACAGTCTGCCCTTCCTCATCCACAACTGCACTCTCTCCCTTCCTGAGGAAAGGCTTTTGTTGCCAAGTCCTTCTCCCTTTCTCCCACATCACTCCCCCCAAAGAACATACAAATTTAACTACGAGTTGGCAGGCAACTCTAAAACACTAGAGTTTATAATAACTCCTGATAATATGTTCCAAATATGGTTTATTTCAAATCATTGCAAGGCAGAAGAACTACCGATTAGTCATGTAAGCTGAAACCACAAGTTTTGTCATGTCAAATCTGATATTTTCCTAATACTATACAGACAGACATTACAGTAATGAATGACACAATCATTTTAGGAATAGTACTGTATTCTTTCCTTTTTTTTTTTTTTTTTTTGGCATTATTTGTCGTTAGCTTTCGTTCTCATAATGAAGACCACACATAAAAATCATTATTCCTTATTTTAACAACATAATAATAATGCAAGTCTTAATACAGATGATATTTGCTTTTAAAGGGATATAACTTTGTTTCTTGTTTTGGCTAAAACAAGAAACAAAGGGCATTTTATTAACACTAAAACCTGAAAGGTACAGCACTTCAAAATATTTATTGATCTGGAATTGGCTCCGTGTATTCAATAGCTAAAAGTCAGATTTTAAACATCTAAAAAACACTCAAAATATGTTTTCTTCTCCATTAACATGGATGTTCAAAATAGTTGGTTTTACATACAACTTTGGAGTTAATAAGTTAATATTATCTTATTCTGAGAGCAGCCTCTGAATTCTAACACTTAGCATCAAAACCGCTAATTCATAGAAGGCAACAGCTTGTAATAATGAATCGTATAACTCTTCTACTCTTTGTGCTTCAGTACATGAAAACATCTGTCTGTAGCGGACTACTTTATCTGCTGGGAAGACCACCCGAGGATCTGACAGACAGACTCAGAGAGGAACTGCTTTACGAGTTCTTCTCCACTAGTTCGGGAGCCACCGATCATCAGTTCAAAGTGCTTCCCCACTGCATTTCGATTCGTGCTCAGCACCTGATGCTGCCCATCCTGGGCAAAAGTTTTATTTAATAAGGCATACAGCATGGCTTCCGTGATGTGAAAATGTAACAGCATAGGAAACAGAGATGAGTTCTGAATGGACAGTGCTGTTTTTTCCAGAACATAGAAATCTGCTTTAGGCATCTTCAAAATGACTGATGAAATCTCTTCTAAATAGACTGATGCCAGGTATGTTCTGCCTGGTAATTTCCAATGGTCACTTAGCTGCCAATCAGCACTGTCAATTTATGATCAAGGTGAACCCAGGCAATTCTTCGAGTACCAAAAACAATAGATACAATACTTTTAACCGCCTTAAGTTTTTCTCTTCCTATGTCTGGTTTGATGAACTTTCTCAAGAGCTGGTTTTCCTGTAACTTTTTTTTCCCACCAGTCTCTGGACAAAGTATGGAGTTACAAACTTGAACTGTAGTTTTATACTGGAACAGGGGCACATTCATTAAACTCTCCAAATTCTGAAATGGCCCAAACTTTTCTCTGTGCTCTACAATATTGGTGGACCTTCTTCCACGAAGCGATTTGAAAGCTTCAAGTTCTTTATTAGATGCTCTATTCAACACATGCAAGATGGAAGCCTGCTGTTCTGAAGAAAAGAGCTTGCCAAATGCATTTTCAGAGTCCTTTGCATTTTCATCACAAAAAGCAACACTGGGAGTAGTGCTCTTAGGTGCAGTGAATTTTTTTCGACAGCAAGAATTATGTAGAGCCTGGAACAAGAATGACCCCAATGGAACTGGAAAGGATCTCCACCTCCCTCCCGCCATAAAGCAATTAGGGACGTTCATCTTGCAAGTTAAACCAGCAGGCGCCCACGGTCCGTCCTCCACCACTGACTTGCGGTGTCACTTCCGGTGTCTGTGTGCTTCGCCCAAAAGCGCCCGGCCTGAACTCGGCGGAAAGGTTCCGTTCCTGGCAGCATTCAGGCCGGAGGTCTGTTCAGCTGAGAAGCGGGTTGTCCCTGCCTTGGACGCAGCTGCAGGCCTCGATGCGGCATCCCGAGCCTGGGGCCGGCCCGCAGACTCAATCCACTGTTAGCAGGAAAAGGTTCTCGCCCGACTCGGCCCTGATGGCGGCTGGGCGGAATCCCTGGCAAGTAAACGCCTAGGCCAGTATTGGTCTATAATCCACTAGGTCCCTCCTTCACAGAGACTCCCTGGGTCTGTTCTGGACACATCAATTTAAGGAGCTCCTACGGGGTCGTCGTGGGACGCGAGGAGCAGAGTCTGGAGGGGGCGCTGAAAATTCTACAAATAACATCACCGGGTGGAAGGGAATAACCGCTAGAGATGCGTAGTGATTCGGGAAATCCCGGTGGGACCGCAGGCAAGGATTATGGAAGGGCCAGTACTGTATTCTTTCTGTCAAAGGTAACATATTCTGTTACCAAGGGATAGATCAACTCACTAATTTGGGAATTTTACACTCACAATGAATATGTCTTTTAACCACTGAAAATATTATCTGCTGTCCAAATTGTCATATTCCTTTCTCTTCCCCCTCAAATCCACTTCACCCCTGGAATACGTTAAATACTTGTTTGTCACATGTGCAATGTGTTCGTGTTTGAGTGCATACTCATAAAACATCATGCTTGAGGACTTTATACTGAAACTGAATATCCCACCTAGAAATTTCATCCTTGTCAATGATCTAGAGTTACTGTGGTATAGAGGAAAGCAAATAATTTTCAAGTCATAAATCCCACTCAGAGACACTTAATTTTGACTACACATTGGGATCTTCTTAGAAACTTAAACAAAATACAAATGCTTGAATCTCTCTCTGAGAGATTTTGATTTAAATAAAGTAGGGTATCGCCTGAGCATCTGGACTTTCACAAGCTCTTTGGGTGACACTAATAAACAGCCAAGATTGAAAGTCACCACCTCAAAGAAAAGGACCTCTGTCATGTGCCTTGCTGTTGAAGATATCCTGAAATACAATTTACCCTTATCAGCAATTAATTATTAGATATGCCACTAGATTTTATTTAATGCATTAACAAAACACATCAATATATTTTAATATTTTTATAACTTATTTTCAATATCACATTTTTCCTTAGGAATCACAAAAATAATATCATATGTATTTAGAAAAGACATCTTGAGAAGACATAGACTTTCCCAAATTGCTAAAAGGGTTCATGGCCTAAGAATAATTAGAAAACTCTGCCTTTTTCACCAGAAGAAACATGGAAGAAACCTTGAGTCTACTATGATACATATTAGCAGACTATGGTAGAAGGGCAAATGATGCTCAGCATCCATTCATGCCTCCTCCTAATTTGCCTTACTATGCTGAAAAGGCTCAAATGTTATGAACCCTACCTTGTCCAGACTTCCAGGAGAACACCTGCTAGGTCATAGGACATGTGAGTGTATGTGCATATGTGTATATCTCTGTACCCTCTATAATCTATATCTCCCTGCTTTTGCCTACGTGCACATGTACAAACACATACACACACACACACACCCCACTTTCCGGAGTGAGTGTGCCCATCTATCCTTTCCCCAGCAGGGCATGAAAGTTTTAAATCTCCATCATTTGGAAATGTCCAGTGTTCTAATTTCTGCCAATGCAATGGGAGAATTGGAGGTAATGCAGATGTTTATCATTGGAGGAATGGACAGGTAAAATATCATGAAGACATACAAGGGAATAACATGTGGACTTCTATACCTGCATGCAGATAGATCTTTAACAACATAATATGGGTGGGAGGAGGATTAAAAAATGAGATCTATTATATAATATAAATTATACAAATTAGCACTACATGCAAACCAAAGAATTGACTTGTTTGTAAGATCATATATAAGCAAAAGGGTATATATCAAACAAATTAAAAAAGTTCAAGTAACAGGATTGAATAATAGAGATAAAAATGAGATGAATAAATTCAATAAGAGGAGCTTGGCATTAGCAGATGACAATAGTGTCCAAAGTGCTGAGGGGCAGGATTAATTCATTCCTATGGACCCTAGGAACTCTCTCCACAAAAAGAGACACTAACTCAAGGGATACGTAATTTTGCCAAACTTAGGTAACCAATGATAAGGATAAATTTCAAAGGCATTCTTGCTTTCCAAGTTGTGGCTAGTAAGACGGCCAGGAACCCAGGTGGCACTACTGTGTTTACATTTATTCTTTCTAATAATAGTTGGGCTATTAGAATGACTGCTACATTGTGTATTTATATTCCTCTTTTCTAGAAGTGAGTACTGAGGCTGATAGACATCGCATAGCAAGTCCCATGGTCAGGAATATAAGCCGAGTTTTTCCAACTTCAAAAGCTGTAGTTTCTGATATACAACACGATCTCAATGAATTTTCCCACTGCCAGGTCCACCATTCAGTTCCTTAGCATTTTGTATAAGGTATGACTTCCCAAGTAGTCATGCTTATAATGAAGTCTCTACAGACCTATAGAGTTAACACCAGACAATGAACCCCTGATCTCTATTTCCAGAATGCTCATCAATGACAAATATTTTTCTGTATTTCAACTTACAAGTGAACTGTTTTAACTGCTGTGGTCTGTCTATACATTTTGTACGGCCATTAACATTAAAGATAAGTCAGCTGTACTTAGGGAGTGCTCAGAGGAGGATATGAGGGCATTGATATAAAATCACTCCTTCCATTAAATGTGAAGTAAAACCCAGTTTTTTGTGCACAAAGAAGCAAAAAGATCAGAAGTGATTCAGGTATCTCAGGTAGATTATGAAAAAACAAAATAAGGGAATGGGGGGAAATGTGACGAAAGGGAAAAAGGCTTAGTACATGTTTAAATTAAAAATCTCCACCATGAAAATTTAACTACAGAGACCTGATGGGAGAAATTTTAAAAAATCATGGTCCTCTTTCTGAAATAACTGGTCTGCATGATGTGGCACTCTGAGAGCAAGCTCAAATGATTCATTTGCTTAAAGAATGCATGCATATAGTTATTTGTGGAATGGGTTGAGAGGCTTCAAGGAAGGGACTGAAAGTCACCTGGGAAAAGTTAATGTTGAGATGAAATTTTTTGAATAATCTGAAAGATTAAGACAATTTCCAAATCTTGAAGGAATAAGAAGTTTCAGCTGTGACAAAAAGGTCTGCCTTCACCTGATGTTTAGAGAAGATAGATCCAGAAAGACTTAATTCTACCATCACCTGAAAAGAATCATCAGAAGAATCAACATTAGTAGAAACACCCTCCTCTTCCAGCAAAAGTGCTAGAGTTTTGTTGTAAATTTAGAACAGGTTGAAGTTTTCCAGTTCTGAAAAGATTATATTTGAATTTCCCAGATGATACATCTGCCTTTCTTGGAAGAAGAGGATTTAGAATCAACAGACAGAGAAAGCCAAGCATCCAGACCTAAGGCAGGATCACACCTGACCTCCCCGTTACTCCCTCAGTTACATGCTCACTGCCAAATACATCACTTCAGTTAAACTCTCAAGAAAACAGGAAATAAAATTATTAAAATACTTAAGGCCATAAATACTTAGTGATTATTTATTATAGCCAAGGCACAGTGCTAGATTCATGGAATACCAAGAATAATAGGTATATACAAAGTTCTTGTCCTAATTGAGAATAGTATCTGTCAGATGTAATCAACTTTTAGTAAAAAATGTAGTGTATCTATTAAGGTAGATAAATGAGGAAGCATGCCAAATACTCAAGATGAGCTATGCTATTTCTCATAACAGCTCTTTGAAGTATATATTATATATCTACTTTACAAATTATAAAAAACAATAATGACTCAGGAAAAATAAGCCATTTTTCTAAGAATGTAAAATTGGTAAGCAAAAGAATCTGAATTCCAACAAGGTCTGCCTGGTCCAATGGCCCATGTTATTTATGTAAAGCCAATGGGTCCAAGGCCCATTTTATTTATGTAAAGCCAATTGTTTCCATAGATAGACCTCTTTTATATATTTTATCACTTATGTTTTGGTTGTTGAATTTAAGTCAGTAAGAATTTATCCTTTATTTAAGTCAGTAGAATTTTCCTTTATTTTTGCTTCATCCAGATATTCCTGAAAGTGCCTTAAAACTAATATCTGAAACCCCAAAGCCTTTTGGTAATTGCACTTAATTACCTTTTAGACTATCTTTTCATGATTTGCCTGCCATGACAGGGGCTGTTAGGGGTTAGTATTTGTGCCTCTGCCATGAAGTAGAAGATTTTTTCTTCCTTCTTCCTAGAAACTGAAACAAGACTGGCCAATCACAACGTTGCATTGTAACCTTGAATATTATTTGATTTCCTAAGGAAAATGATAATCCACTACATGAGGAGAGATTTTTAAGAATTTGCTTTGATCTAATACTTAAAACCCGATAATGTTGTTTTTTTATAAATCAAAAGTTCTGCACAAAACCCAGACATAAGTCTAAGGATGTTTTCTATGATCTCATCTAAGCCACTCCAATGAGGGAAGAAAGGAATGCCTGTCCTTTTCAACCAGAATGAGCAACATGAACCTGAAAAAGTACATTGTGCCAAGGATTTAAATAAACACATTTTCTTGTATCTGCCCTACAAATGCAAAGTTCTCTCCAAGCTTTGAAGTTAATCCAGCAGGAGGCAGGACCACCTACTGTTTTCTCTTTTTGTTGACCTAGGAGAGAT
This sequence comes from Perodicticus potto, assembly GCA_963574655.1. Taxonomy (NCBI): domain Eukaryota; kingdom Metazoa; phylum Chordata; class Mammalia; order Primates; family Lorisidae; genus Perodicticus; species Perodicticus potto. The sequence goes on from CAUYRH010086362.1 coordinate 11,312, forward strand.
GATTCATGCATTGATCAAGAAGGAAACAACCATCCATCAAGGTAACAGCCTTTGGCTGCACCAAACATCAGCAAACCCAGCCAGCATGCTCCCTACATTAAAGTACCCTAGCACATTAATTTCAAACCTGCACCCTGTAGATGTATTTGGAGCAATCTCAGGCTAGTGTTCTACTGACAAATAAATCACAATTAATAGGTTCTGTGCAGCATCTAATATCATCCACATATATAATCCATAAAAGTTATCATCTTAGGACAAATTTTTCAAATACCTTGTATTTAGGGGAAACACGCACACACGCAAAAGTAGTGCTAAAATTAGTGGAGTATTAGAACAAGAAATTACAAAATTAAGAATATCCCTATTTAGCAAGAAAACAAAATCATAGACTATCAAATTTGAAAAAAAATTGTAGCTTGATTTTTGTTGTTTCCTCCCTAATTCAGGATCTCCTGCAATATTAAAACCCAAATTTCACCTAGTCTCTAGTTTAACTCTCCAGTGATAGCAATGAACATGTGTAATAAGGTCTGTTTCATTTTTGAATAGATCTAATTGTCAGAAATTTCTTCTACTCATTAACCTAAAACCTATCTTTCATATCTTCTATTCATTGCTCTTAACCAACCTTTTAAGTTTATAGAGAAAAATCAAATCCCTCTTACACATGACAGCATGTCCTAAGCGACCATAATCATTACATTGAAAATTTCTTTGATTATTTTCTAGGCCTTCCTCAAGGTTACTATTTCCAAGCAATTTCAATGGCTTTGCTCTGAAATATATCATTTCTAACAGACTTCCCATTTTATCCACTATGCAGCCTCTTTTTTCACATTGTCACCCAGTGTTTGTAAATTTAGACTAAACTTTGTTGAGACACTCATCTTCAAGAATTAGATGAATTCAGATAGCTCTCATTAGAAAACTCTTTTTAAGCTATTTATTTTGGAAAAATTTCAGAGTTACAAAACAGTTCCATAAAAAGTATAAATAATTCCCTAACACTTTATATCCAGATTCCTCAAATGTTAACATCTTATATATGTCAAGGATATAATTTTCAAAATCAGAAAATTAATATTTATTTCCTAGTATTATCTAATCTACAAACAATTTTTTTTCAAATTTCATCTTTTACCATACTCTCTATTTCTGATGCGAGATCCAATCTAAAATCTTCCATTAGGTGAGCAATCTTCAAGTTCACTAAAAGCCTATAATTTTGTACATTCCACCTTGTAATTCTATTCTTTACCCCCAAACAAAAAGAGTTCTTCCGAAGTTTCATTTAAGTAAAACATCGCTCCGATAAGAGGAATGAGAAATTAGTTGAGAGCAACTGGCCAAGCCAAGGTGGTAACTATGATAAGCAGCTTTTACATAAGAAGAAATCAAAGGCTATTTCATGTGAATAAAGTCAATGCCCCTCATTGCTTCTGGAACCAATTCACAGAGAGGCTGCGATGTTATCATGGCTGTACCGAAGAGCAAGGGAATTTCAAAGAAACCCAAGGCATTAATTAAATCAATTAAAACTTCTCTCTTTTACCATAAGTAAAGGGGAAAGAGCAACCTACTTTTTTTACTGTGTGCTTGTCCTTGAGCCATTCTTCCACCAAAACCTATGAAAGCTTCATTTCCTCATCACCGGAAAAGTCTGGTATGCAAACACGTCTAAGCAATGCATGTGCCCAGAAGTGAAATGTAGAATGCTGGCCTGCATGTAGTTTCCCACAAATTAGTGAACTTACCCCCCTTTAGAAACATTTCTAGTTAAAAAGTTCGTGCACACACACAAACATACATGCACACACCTGCCACATGTAGTTTGCAGATTAATTTAAATTACATGAAAAGCAAATAATGAGGTTACACTAAATGCAGAAGGCGGGAAGCCAACTAGTGATTTCTCTGAAGAAATTAGAAACAGCCTCTCACTAGTTGGGGGAAAATAGTAGGTTTCTGTTCCAGTCACAATTCTTGATCTCTTGATCTTGTAGGTGACAGGCACTATGGACCTAAAGATGCTGATATTCCAATGGGAGAGATAGAGACATGCAAACACAAGACTTTGTGCTAACTGTAAAAATAGATGTAAGTCCTGGAAAATAGACGATGAGGACATCTAAAGGGAGAAGAGCTATAGATGAGAGCAGATATTAAGCATTTGTTATCTGCTTTCATAGGTTTTGGTGGAAGAATGGCTCAAGGACAAGAGGGAAAAAATTCCATGATAGTCTCATTATTTATAAGAAAGTGTGACTAAGCACATTTTAGCTAATAATGAACATTGGTGACCAATATTCAACTTCTATTTTTCACTTTGAATGACTCTTCTTCTCATGTCAAAGACCTATTGCAGAGCAGCTCTCCTTTGGGGTACAGATTCTCTTACCTCTCATTTCCTCATACTGCTGCAGCAATTGTCCCCTCTTTTTTGTTTCAACAACTTTCCCCTGCCCTACAGGACTTTATTCTCATTAGCATACAAACAAGCTATTCTTTTCCCACCTCAAAAATAATAACCTGTCCTCAATCTAAAGTTTCTTTCATTTCCTCCCCAATGTATTTCGTTCTGCTCTGAAAAGCTCAAAAGAATTATCTATACTTGATTTCTTCAATTTTTCTACTCCTATGCTCTCTTAATGACATCCAATCAGGCTATCAACTATCAAGATTGTGAATGACCTTCACATTGTTAAATCCAGTGATCAGTTTTAAGCTACATCAGTACCAGAAGAATGCCTAGCACACACCAGGTGCTCAAGAATTACTGGTTAAATACATGAATATATGAATGGAGATAGTATGTGGTCAAGAAGGACTTTTAAATTACACAACATAAAGCTGTGTATACTCAGCAGAAAATTTTAAGAATAATATTTGCAAAATGCATTTCCAAAAATGCTTAATGTGTTAACGGACATACCAACTTTTAGGCATCTTGGCCTAGAAACAGAGTCATGGAATAGTCAATGAAGTAGAAAGAAAATACCTTTCACATTTTTACAAGTCCATTTAAATAGCATAAAAATAACATGCTATTTTAGACACTTACATTATTACAATTTCATGTTTGGCATTTTGAAATTCAAGTAAAAGGATGTACAAGAATCTCATACTTGGGATGGAAGAAATAAATGGAGAAAGAGGAGAGAACTGAAGAGTGTAAAAGCAGGTTCTGAAAGGATTGATCAGTAACATCAAAACAGAAATAGTAGGGTGGTACCTATTACTCAAAGGAATAGGGCACTGGCCCCATATGCCAGAGGTGGTGGGTTCAAACCCAGCTCTGGCCAAAAAAACTGCAAAAAAAAAAAAAAAAGCAGAAATAGTAATAATGCAACTAACCACCATGGAGCATTTAACTATATGTTGGGTACTACTTTAGACGTTTTGCTTTTGTGATTTTATTCAACTCCATCACCCACTACTATGGTCTGAATGGTCTCCTCCCCCAAATTTCATATGTGGAGATTTAATTGCCAATGTGATAGTATTAAGTGGGGACTTTAGGAGGTGATTAAGTCATAAAGTCTCCTTTTATAAAAATTAAGAACCTTATAAAAGAGGTATGGGAACTAGCTAGCCCCCTTTTACCTTTCTACCCCTCATGGCATATGAGAACACAGTATTGTCCCCTCCAGAGGACAGAGTATACAAGGTGACAACTTGTAAAAGACATTGATCCTTCACCAGACACCGAAAGTACCTAGTATTGATCTTGGGCTTCTGAGCCTCCATAACTGTGAGCAATAAGTTTTTATTTATAAATTAACTAGGCCTCTGGTATTTTGTTATTGCAGCACAGACTAAGATACCAAACTTTGAGATAATTGCAATTTTCTTCCCCAATTTACAGATAAACACACTGAAGCCCAATGTTGAAGTCAAGATAAGTTACATGAACATAGTCCTTAAATGAGCCAGGATATGATCTGAAAATACCTTGGATAGTCAGTAACAGGGCTAACAGAGTTCAAAGTCCACCAAAGGCACAGAGAATCTCATATGACTTTCCCATAGGCAGATCTCAGGAAACTCCCTTTAGCTTTTTCTCTGTGATAAGTCAACTGACTGAGTTAGTATCAAAACATATGAGTGGCAACTAAAACAAGATGTGATTCACATTATTTATGGCTGTCATCTAATTCAGAAGCTGTTCTCCAACACTGAAAGGCTGTGTCATTAGCCCACATCATCATCATAAAAGACTAGGCTAGCAATAAAACAGTGAATGCTTTCAACCTCCACAAATTAAATTAATTCATAATTAATAGGACAACAGCAATCCACTAAAGCTATAATATTTTAGACCAGCAAAGCACAGTATCATAAAGTAATCAGTTTTACCTCTTATAACAAAGAGATCTTAATACATTTATTTACATGAAGGACACATGGTCAGCAACCTGTAGGGAGTGAATGTAAGAAATGAATTAATCAAAGTGATCCTGGGGAGAGTGATTCTCTTGTTTCAAAATCAAAAAAGTCTTTATCCAGATGGAATTGACAACCTTATCCTTCAAAATTTGAATATAGATAAATGATGAAAAACTTACCTGCTGGTGATCACCATGTGTGTTGCAGAACACAGTTGTTCAATTTCTGTAGCACAGGAGTTTGTGAAAGTACAATCTGTATTGCTGCCAAAGCATATTTTTGGAAGAGCTAATATTGTGCAAATAAAATTTTATATACTTACCTCTGAAACTGTTTTAGTTAAGACTATAACTATAATAATAATAAGAGTCCATGAAAGAAAAAAAATTAGAAGTAAAGACTAAAATGTGTCTTAAGCACAACAGTTAGGCCAGATTTGGGAGATTTGCCAACTAGTTCAATGTAGAGCCCTATACCACTTCAGGATTATGGAACATTTGTTGTAAAAGAATATGAAAGCAGACACTACTATAAGGATAATTCCATCAAAAAGTATTGATCAAAATTATTCTGGTAAAAGATAATATTATTGTCTCAGGAGAAAAGGTTTAACATTTCAGACTAAGTGTGCGCAAGCACATCTCAAGTGCATGATCCAATACAAGGTTAGTAACAGGAATCCAAAAATCATGGACAACAATGCCTTCTTTTCCCAAACTTTATGATCCTCTCCCTTCATATACATTACATGTATGTGGAAAGTGTGGCCTTTCAGTGACATTTCCTAAATAGGGGTTTGCTCAGATGGTACCCAAGGCCTTTTTCTTCCATTTTCTTCTATAGTTAGAATTTGCTCTCATGGATGAATAATTGGTATGTTGTGCTCTACTAAATAAACATTTAGGTTAATAAATGGACCAGCATGTTTTCAATTCAACTTATTGAAACTCTGTTGGAAATAGCATCTAGCAAAGTTTCCTCAATATTCTTCCCCTGTACTCTAGCCACACATTAAAAATAAACAAATAATAAAACCTTTCAGTACAGGTTGGATCCAGAAAATAATGTTCTCCTTTTTTTTTTTTATAAGAGATTTAGTAGAGTATGGTTTATATTCCATAAATTCCACCCAATATAGTTCTCTTACCTTTAATAAATTTACAAAGTTGTATAATCATCAGTAACATTCAATTTTAAATTATTGCCATAATTCCTCAAAATTTCCTCATAGCTGCTTCCAGTCAATCCCTACTCCCTTCCTCAGTTTCTGGAAAATACGATAATGCCTACTCTCTATGGAAGTTTACTCATCTAGCTGTTTCATGTAACTCAAATCATACAATGTGTGGCTTTTCACGTTTCGCTTCTTTCATTGGCATAACATTATGAAATATAATTAAACCATGGTGTGTATCAGTAGGTAAATTCTTTCTCTTTCTGAAGAGTATTCCATTGGATAAATACACCATATTTTGTGTATTCACTGATGGGCATCATTTCCAGTTTAAATCTTTTGTCAATAATACTGGTAGGAACATTTGCCTACCATTCTTTGTGAGAATATATGTTTACATTTTTTCTAAGTAGTTACCTAAAAGTGGAATTATTAGATTTTATGCTAAACACACATTTAACTCTTTAAGAAGCTGCCAAACTGTTTCCCAAAATGATTGTAACATTTTATATTACCAGGAGCAATGTATATGAGTTCCAATATTTTCAAATATTTACTAAAACTTAATATTTGAAAGTCATCATAGCCACTGCAGAGGGTATATGGATGTAGTCATAGTTTGAATTTGCATTGCTCCAATGACTACTGACTCTGAGCATCCTTTCATGTCCTTGTTAGCAATTCATACATATTTAATCTTTACATTATTTTGATGAAGTATGTACTCAACTATTTTGCCACTTTTCAATTGAGTGGTTTGTCTTCTTATTAGTGAGTTATAAGAGTTCTTTATACATTTCAAATAATAATTATTTTTGTGTATATAATATTCAAAAGTTTTCTCTCCATTAATACTTTATCTTTTTTGTTTGTTTGTTTGAGTCTCACTTGGTCACCCTGGGAAGAGTGCCATGGCATCAATGCTCATAACAAGCTCAAACCCTTGGGCTCAAGCAATCCTCTTGCCTCAGCCTCCTGAATAGCTGAGACTAAGGGGCATTAGACAGACAGAAAGTTGGAACAAAAAATAAAAGCGGAGATTAGACAGACAGAAAGTTGGAACAATAAATAAAAGAGGATTTATTGGAAGAATTGGTTCACATGGGTATAGAGGCTGAGAAGTCCAAAGGCAAGGTGTCTGCAAGATTAAGACTCTGTAAAGAGCTTCAGAAACAGAGAAAGTTATGGTGTAACTCTGAGTTTAGGCTGAAGGCCTAAGAATCCAGAAGGCTGCTGGTGTAAGTCACAGAGTTCAAGGGCCAGAAAGCCTTAAATCTGAATGTTCAAGAGTAAGAGAAGGGTGTCCTAATTCCAGGACAGCAAGAGAGGAAGAATTCTTTTTCCTCTGCCTTTTATTCTATCCAGGCCCCCAGCTGATTAGCTAGAACCTGCTCACTTTAAGGATGTATCTTCACCATTCACTGACTCATATACCAATCTTCCCTGCAAACACCCTCATACATAATGCTGTGCCAGTTGTCTAAGTTTCTTTAATTCAGGAAAGTTGACATCTAAAACTAACCATCACAATGATGAAATCATATTTGTCAAACTTTATTTCAGAAGTCATTATTTTGGTGTCCTTTCTAAGAATTTTTACCTAAACCAAGGTCAAAAAACATTTTCTTCTGTTTTCATGCAGACGTTTTACAGACATTGTAGTTCTTATATTTAGAATGGCTTCCCATTTTGAGTTAATTTTTATAGAATGTGATTTACTGATAGAGGCTCATGGCTTTACATGTATATATCCAATTGTTCCAGCATGATTTGTTGAGAAGACTATCAAGTATTCATTCAAATTCCTTTGCACCTTTGCTGAAAATCATTTATGTGTGAGTCTACCTCTATATTCTATGTTGTGTTATATATCATTGTCCTATGTACCTGTGCTTTCTCCAATACTGTAGTATTTAAAATAGGTCTGGAAATCATAATATGAGTCTTCAAGTCTCCCCTTCTCATGCATGCAACTTCTCATCAGTCCAGAGTATATTGGGAAATTATCTAATCCTTCCATAGCTCTTAGCTTCTGGATATCTGTTTTTATCTGTCTGGTTTGATTCTCACCGTAAAGGAACCTGCAACCTCAGGCTAACAGAGCTATGCACTGTCTGTACTTGTTTTCTAATAAGTTTTCAACTTTTTACAACAATGTCAGTGAACATGGGTTTTCATTTTCTTCTTCAAATAAAATCTGATCCCAATGGCAGCAATACTTAGGCTATACATTCCCATGGTTCTTACTCTAAGTTCTAACAGTTTTTCATGGATAAATACTTCTAAATTTGTTGTTTGCCTAAGTCAACCTCCAGAGGTTATTTTCCAAAATTGTATCCAGTTTTATATTCACATTTTGCAGAGAGTATTCCCTGGACTCTTTATGTTGCCATGGCTGTAAGTCTTACCCTAAGAAAAAATATACTTAATATATGTCTTAGCCATTTGGTGCTGCTACATTTATAACAGAATACCTGAGACTGGGTAGTTTATAAATAACAGAGATTTATTTCTTACACTTTGGGAGACTGGGAAGTCTAAAGTTGAGGGGCCTATATCTGGTAAGGGCCTTCTTATTGTGTCAACCTATTGTGGAAGGTAGAAGGGCAGGAGCATATGGTCCAGAAAAAGACACAGGAGTAACCCTCCCTCTATCAGTCTACTACTCCCATGATAATAGCATTAATTCACTGATGAGGGCAGAGCCCTCATGAACTAATTACTTCTTACTGATCCCACCTATCAACACTGTTACAATGCGAGCTAAGTTTCCAACATAAGCTTTTGGGGAAATAAATTCAAACCATAGCAGTATATATTGTTAAAAATGTGTTTGAGGGGATAGGTTTGCTTAGTAAGGTTCCTAGAATCCTTCCTCATCTTACATTGGATGAACGGGCCTTCATACTCTCCATTCAATCAACCTAAATTATTGCCTCAATGTATAGCAGAGGAATGCCTTGTCTATGAAATTAACCTAAGTCTTCAATGACAAATATAAATTAATAAATATCAACTGATATCTGAATTTTTAATAGTAGTATCACAAATAGAAAGGATGAATTGTTTTATATATATATAAACAAACTGAACAAGAAAGGATTTACGTGTGTTCTATTCAGATTTCCAGAAAGATTTTAAAGATATTAAATCCATGAAACAGACTGATATGAAAAAAGAGTAAACAGGACTAAAGATATCCCCTTGGAGAAATTAAAACCAAAGAGGACTGGAAAAGAAAATTCAGAATATGGAGGAAAAAGCCAAAGAGAAAGATGAGATGACAGAAAAGCAAAAAGTAGAACAACTCTATTCTCCATCCAATATGATTTCAAGAAGAGAGAACAGAAGAAATGGAAGAGAAACCAAAGAGAAGAGAAATGGAAGAAATAACCAAAGAAATAGGGACAGCGCCTATGGCCGGCACCATATACCAAGGGTGGCAGGTTCTAACCTGGCCCCAGCCCAACTGCAACAAGAAATAGCCGGGCATTTTGGCAGGCGCTTGTAGTCCCAGCCGCTTGGGAGGCTGAGGCAAAAGAATCACCTAAGCCAAAGAGCTGGAGGTTCCTGTGAGCTGTGATGCCACAGCACTCTACCAAGGGTGACAAAGTAAGTAAAAAAAAAATTAAAAAAAAAACAAAAACAAGGAAATAATAGAAGACCATTTTTCAGAGCCAAAGAAACAACTCTACATGTTGAAAGGGCCCACAGGTGCTGTGAAGAATAAATGAAAAGAAAAAAAAGACCCATAAATCACAAACATCTATTAAATTATAGAATACCATAGAGAAAAACATCCTTAAGATTTTCAAAGTCAAGAGGACAAGTTATCTATATGAAAGCAAGAAGTGGGTAATATCTGCTTTTTCAGTAGTAGTAACCAGAGGGCTGAAGGGAAGATGTTGTCTTTAAATCACTAAAGGAATTGAATTTAGAGTTTTAAACCCAATTAATTCACAATAAAGCAAAATAAAGACATTTCTAGATGTCCAAATGCTTAGTCTTCTCCACCCCACCCCCACCTGTGCACTTTCTGCTTTGAAGGCTCCAGGTTTAGACATATAACTTGTTTACACATCTTTACTGTTTGCACATCTAAAAGAAGCAGTCAGGGAGATCAGCTCCAAGAAAATTTTTGTGTCTGACATTTCCATTTCATGGATCAGACAAATCTATCTTTATGTTTTTCATAGAAAATACTTCCCTGATTACAATAAAGAAAACATAAAAAGGTTTTATAAAAATAGAATTTTAAGGATTTTTTTAATTGAAATTTTATTTCAGATAGTCAATGAGGAATAGACTTCTATTTCCAGGCAAAAAATAAAAAGCCACTTATAAAGTAAAACACTTATAAAGCTGTACTTCATTTGGCCAGTCTTAAAGCAGAGTGAGATGATTAAAAAAGAGATCTAAAATAGCCACAAAAATAGTAATATGATACAATTTTAAAGGCATCCTATTTATGAGCCATACTATTTTACTCATTGGAAGAAAAATTAATTTTAATTTCAATGTATTTACCTTTAATTGCTTGAATATGGAAATATCACCCTAACATCTGATCAGACCCTTTTCTTTTATAACAGAGATGTATTTGTAAATTTTCAAGTATTTTGCCACTTTTCAGTTGCACAATATTCACAAAAGATAATTTTTCTTAAGAATACAAGTACAAGTTGAAAAGATTGTCCATTATCTTAAAGAAATACCAAAGCTTAGTAGGTGCCCTTTGTCAACCTTTAATTCTCAAGAAATATGTCATAGTCCCATTCTGTTAAAAATGTAACATGTGATTTAAGAAAGTTCCAGTTTGAGAATTGTGCAGTCAATTTTCAGAAAAGTTGAATTAACCTCAGTCTAAATCTTCTAGGCTGGCATGCTCCAAGAGCTCACACTCACATACATGAGGTATTCTTGATGTTGAAGAGAAAGGAAATGGAACTCCATTAGGATTTACCTACAGCCATAGTATATGAGGAGTTTTTCACATGTGCTTTTGGTTAATCCCTATAATGTGTATATGAAGTGAGTGTTAAAGGTCCTATTTAACAGATAAAGAGATTTAAGGTCAGAGACTTTATCAAAAATCGCGTGGGTAGTAAGAGGGAGCATCTAGCATTTACAGCATAGACTTATTATGGTTTTGTTGATCTCCTTTCTTCTCTATTAGATTATCAGCTTTATGAGGACAAGAGCCATATCTGCCCTTCTCATCATTGTATAACTATGGCCAATACAAAGGCTGGCTCATAGTGTTGACTAAATAAGTCAATATGTTGTTTAGAAACATCTCAAATTTTAAACCCAGATTTAATGGGTGTGTCATCCTGTTACCTATCACCTAAATTTGCAGATCAAACATTGTACTACACATTAAAGTACATAATACTTAAAAAATTATGCTGTAAATTGGATAGTGACATGTAAATTTAAATGTTTTGTGTGTTGGTTATCACTTCATCTGTCCTCTTCAGAAAGCTTCTGTTGAATACTCACAAATAGAAGACGTGTCCCTTCTCCTCAAGTTCTCATTGCCCTTACCCACCACCCTGAAGGTAACACTGTCCTGATTTGAATACCACAGTGTGGCTTTACCTATTTGAACTTTATGTAAATGGAATTGAAAGGTGTATATGGCTTCCTCCCCTCAACATTAAGTTTAATGTCACCCTCGTCATTGATAGCAGTGGTTTGTACAAATACTGCATTCATTGCTATATAGGCTTTCACTTTTTGGATGTACATGAGTCACTACAAAAGTTTAGACATACACAAAAATCAAGAAAGGTAAAATCCACGTGGACAGAAACAAAGGAACCTTCCCAGCAACACTGATAAGCAAAGCAAGCTGAAACTTGCATGAGTGAATCGGAAAGGACAGTGTCGACTGGGTTTCTTGGAAGTGAAATAAGGGACCTTAACACAATCTGTCTCAAAACTTTCATAGTGACCTATACACTACCACTTCTATACACATTCAAATATAAGTAAATGTGTGAGGGTTTTGTTTTTTGTGTTTTGTTTTTGATGTTGTTGTTGTTTATTTGTTTGTTTTAGTTTTTGGCTATTGTGAGGAATGTCATTGTAAATAATCATGATCTAACTTTGTATGAACATTTGTAGGCATATTCCCATGTGGAATTTCTGGATCATAGGGTGCACATATTATAAGCCTCAATATATACTAGTAAAAAATTGTCTTATGTAATCAAAAATAGTTTACACTCAAACCACCCACATATGAGCATTTCAGTTGGTCTATATATCTGTCAACACTTAACATTATCATATTCTTCAATTTAACTATTTTATTTGGTGTGCAATGATATCTAGTTCTGCTTTTTATTTTTATTTCCGCTATAAAATTATTTTAAGAACTTTGGCCATTAAGCATTTTTTTAGGCCATTTTTTTTGGCCATTTGGACATTCCATTTTGCTGACTACTGTCATTTTTACTTGATTTATTGCAATTCTTTATACATTCTAACAAAGATATATGTACCTTAATGTTGTGAATTGACTTGTCTGTGTTATTTTCTAGAAGTCTTGCTGTATTACCTTTCATATTTTTTCTACAATTTACTAAGAATGATGTGTATATATATGTATATATATTTATGATTTCCTTTTTTTTTCATATTTACTTATGAGACAACATTTGGCAGAAAGCCTGACACAAAAAGTACATAAGAGTTAAATGTGAGATAAATGAAAGAAATACGTGTTAGTATTTTCTTAAGTTTATAAAGAGGGGATGGGAAATACATAGGGGAAAACCCCAAACTTCCAAAAATTAGTCCCATAAATTTTTATCATTTTTAAAAGGTCTAGTATCACTTGCCAACTCAACCAGAAACAGGAACATTAACTTACGATCACCAAAGATTACAGTATAAAATCTTGATACTGTCATCCTAATAACAATGGGAGATAGATTTTCCAAAGATAATGAGTTTATTCAGGAACACATAGGGCATTTCAAATTGGAGACATACCGACCATAGGGACCCTAGTCATATCAAAAAGTTGAGGAGAGGGGAAACTCTTACAGGCAAAAGAGAAAAGTGCATATAATTTGTTTTGGAACTAAGAGAACATTGATTACAGGGGCTTATCTCAAGAGTTGAAGCCAGTTCATTAGTGGAGACAGTGTGTAAGGCAAATGTTCTTGTACAATCAGCTAGCTGTCCTTGTGACTCATGTAGCAAGTTGTAGTTTGAAAAGTTCCTGGCAAAAGTCCTTGTTATATGTACGTGTCTAAAAGCCCTTCAGAGAGTCTTTGTAATGGTTCTTATATAGGCATGTGTATGTGAGGGCCCTCCCTTCTCGGCTTCCCAGCGTTATTTATTTATTAATTCATTTTTTTATTTAGGTTAGCCTTTGACATCAGTGACTCCATTTTATTTCCAACGTCTTTCACAGTGTGATATCATGATTCATGCAAATCACAAACCTGTGGGAAGATAATTATTATCAGTTATAAACAGAGTTGTGTCCCCACAAAATTATTACATTGATGGCATTTGAAGCTGGGGACTTTGGGGCATGTGTGGTAATTAGATTTAGACAAGGTCACACATGTGGAGCCTTTATGATGGGATTAGTGCCTCCATTAGAAGACAGAGAGAGGAGAGAGAAAGAGAGAGAAGGTAGATGGGAGGAAGGAAGGGAAGGAGCGAGGGGAAGATATCACAGTATGTGCAAAAAAAGAGGTCAAGTGAGCACAAAGTGAAATGGCAGCTGCCTAGAGCCATAAGAAGAAACCTGAGAATGCAATCTCCCTTGCTGGCACCTGCACCTGGATCTTTCTGCCTCCATACCTGTGAGCAATACATTCAGTTATTTAAGCCCCCCAGTCAGTAGTGTTTTGTTATGACAGCCCAAGCAGACTAAGACATTATCAGTCAATATTCTCAATAATGTTAAAATAGCAACTATTTCCAATGCCTGGAAATAGTGTTTTTTAAAATTGTATCCCCTTTTCTTTAATTATCGTTTCATAAGAAAATTAATAAGGGTGTTGTCTTTGCTTAGCAAGTCATAAAAATGCAATTCTAGTTTCGGTGCAACTTCTAGAGAAGTCTTAGTTACGAATTACAAAAAGAAAGCAATATAATAACTAACCATGGTAAAACAAAGACAACTTGGCTTTGAAAACAATCAAACGACCTTATCACATACAGAAAAGCCTCCTTTTCAAATCAAATGAATTTTTAGCAGAAGATGTAAGACAAAGAGTAGAACTCTTTGCTTTAGAAAGAAAGGAAAAGAGAAGCTTCCAATTAACAGATAAAAATGCAAAGCTAGAAAAAGAAGACAAAAAAAAGTCAGCATTTAGACTTCTGGGAAAAGAAATTGCAAACAAACAAGAAAGTTTAGACAGAAGATGTATTTGGCCTTTGCCTTTTAAATAATGCCTTGGTATTACATTGCGTTTAGTTCTCACTGTAAAAACTTATCTAACCCAAGTTAATTACATTTCCAATGATAGTGGTGAGAGCAATTGCCAAGATTTACTACATAAATGACATATAAATTTAGTTGCAGAATAATTAAGTCAGAATTTGAGTCCATACATTAAGCAATGGAAGCATAATTACATTCTCACAGATGCTTAAAACTTCACTTAGAATTCTTTAAAACTAGGTTCAACCCAGATTCAGATTGCATTCACTTTCATTTATGATTTCTTTCTTTCTGATTCTAATATTTTTTTAAAAGCAGACGATAATTTGCTTTATAGACCATAGCACATTCTCTGTATATTGGGATGTCTTCGTACATTTCATGCTAATGGCAGTACCAAGAGGCAGCTCTGGAGATTGAAGTGAGAGCAAGAAGTTTTGGCCTCACAGTGAACTCTATCAATGACTCCTCCTTTGCCTTTGCAAATAGCCATTCTGTTTTAAAAAGCCCTTGTCAGTTAACGCAGTTTGAAGAAATTCTCCTGAATTTTAAACAGATTATCTCCCTTAAATTCCTCATACATAAATGGATGCTTAGAAGACATCTCCAGAGGTAAGAGCCCAATGAAACTTATGACCTTATTATTTTTTTTTACTACGCTGTCTCTAGATTTAAACTCACCATATTTTTTTAAATTTTACATATCCTACTATTATGCCATTGTTATTTTCCCAGACAAGATTTACTTCATATTCATCATTCTGATCCTGGAACTAGTAATGAACATGTCCCTTTCTCTTCCCTCGAGTGTTTCATCTTTTCCAGCTTCCTCATCCCACAAGATAGGACATGAAACAGAAGTTTCTTGCTCAAGGTAGAGAATTTTAGAGCTCTCATTGACAAGTATCAGTTGGTAACCAATTTTTCTTTCACCTTTAAAAAAAAGAAAAAGAAAAGAAAAGCTCTGCATCTATTTAATCAGTGTGTAACAAGATTGATGAAGCAATGCAGTGTCAATTAACACATTTAATGTGGAGGAAGATGATATCTAGCACTTAATTGATATTCTGTTATTCTTAAAGTTATATGATAAATAGGAACGAAGCTAGCTAATAATTTACTTTTCTATTCTTCTCACTTGACTACCTCACAGTTAAATTTTTCATCTATTCCCACTGTAAGTTCTCATTTACTATTTCTCCTAGCAACCAATTTATATTTAATCATGTACAAGATCACATAGAGGGGGAAAATTAATGATGATATCTGAGTCACAAGGTAGAAAGGCAGAAAGCCTAAGATTGAATTTGTGTCCTTTCTGCATATAGAACTGAGTGACTATTTAGGATAAAAATTTCTGTACCTTTGTTACTGAGTTGAGTCAGTCCTTTTATCAATGCAAGATTCTTGTTATCTTAAGAATGATCTGGCTTGGCGCCTGTAGCTCAGTGAGTAGAGCCCCAGCCACTACACCAAAGCTGATGGGTTTGAGCCCTGCCCAGGCCTGCTAAACAACAATGACAACTGCAACAAAAAACAGCCAGGCCTTGTGGCAGGCATCTGTAGTCCCAGCTACTTGGGAGGGTGAGGCAAAAGAATTGTTTAAGCCCAAGAGTTTGAGGTTGCTGTGAGCTGTGACGTCACAGCACTCTACCGAGGGCAACATAGTAAGATTGTCTCAAAAAAAAAAAAGAAAAAAGGGGCAGCGCCTGTGGCTCAAAGGAGTAGGGCACCGGCCCCACATAGCAGAGATGGCAGGTTCAAACCCAGCCCCTGCCAAAAACTGCAAAAAAAAAAAAAAAAAAAAAAAAAAGAATGATTCCCCCAATTCAGCAGTTATTACCTGGGAGCTTGTTAAAAATGTCCTCTCAGGCCCACTCCAGATCTACTAAAATATAGACGTTGACATGTTCCCTCGAGTAATTCATATGCACCTTAAATTTAGAAAAGTTGTTCAATTCTTCATGTCCTCTTTAATGCCTTACTGATAAGGTCTTTCATTACTACCTGGAGAGGCAAAAAAAAAAAAAAGCAAAATACTTTTGCTCACTTCCCCATCAGTACACAACCCACTTTGTTTCTAAGTTCCAGATTCCTCAAATGTGATATTATTCCCCCACAATTTAGCCACCACAATGTGATTATTCTTTGTTTTGACATTTTTTGTATAATCAAATGAACAGACATTAAAGATATGACTAACGTTGGAACAAAAAAAAAAAAATCAATGTTTGGTCCTTTTTCTGGTATTCCGAAATCTCTACAAGGACACTGGATGATTCCTTATAATTTAATTCAATAAACACTTTGGGGCACCTCCTCTAGGCCAGGCATTGCTCTAGAGGCTGGAGATACTATCCTACAGAATCCACACGCTGTTATGGTAAGTAAGCAAACTCATCAACAAAGCCTATGAAGTCAGCCTGATTAATTTGCCAGAGAGGCTACAAAATAGCTTTACAGAAGGAGTGAAGTCTGAGCTGGAATTCAAGGAACAAATCAGAGCATGCATCAGATTGAAAGGGTACTGCAGGCAGAAAAGTACAGCACTTATGCAGGCACAGAAGACTGGAAGAGCTACCATCATTTAGGGAACTACAAATGTTACTGGAGTGGGTGAAAGCTTTAGTTTAGCTAGGGAGATGGACAAGGCCACTCCATGAAGATTATGCTGATTCAGACCAGTATCAGTGCTGGATACTTTTAAAATCACTTCTTGGCCTTTTTGCTGAGATCAAATAAAGTATGCCTGATACCTTTTAGACATTTCTCCAAAATTTTTAATTTTTTCCAAGGTAGAGAAACTATAGCACAGAACTAAATTTTATACTAATTAGAAAATATTGAGAAACTCTTCTATTCTTTATTCCCAGAAACATCTGTGAAATCTTAGCACTGAGACCTCAATACAATAGCTTCTGATTTTTTAACCATCTATTACTTTCTTATTGAAATGTCCTACATAGATGAAAAATACTTAAAAATATGAGAGCTGTAAACAATATTAGATATTTTTAAGCATAGCCTTTATGACCAACCAATGATTTGCAATGTTGGCCTAAGAGTTTTCGAGATATACAAAATAATGACTGCTCTTGACAACCTCTAAGTTGGGAACTATTGTTGCCACCTAGCACAGCTCTCATTCAGCTATAAAATGCTCCTTGCAGCTCCCTGAACAATGAGGGAAGGAAAAACATTTTTTTTTCAATATGTGCATCTTAGGTTCATTGGCTAGGGTCCTAGAAATTAGATTAGCAATTGACAGATTAGCAAGTGGAAAGCAAACAAGTTTATTAATGAGTGCATTACACGCACACGTGAGAACACTCAGGGATGAGTAAACCATAGGGTGTGGTTAAGAACAGTCTATTTCTAGTGAAGTGACAAGGGCAAGCCAGAAACTTTGAATTTTAGAGTAACAAATTGTGAGAAGGTATATATGTGGGGAAACTAAGGTACGGGCTAGTTAGTGATGTCGGTATGTAGATTCCTCTGGTGCCATTTCTGGGCTAAGAGCCTAGTTTCCTTTCATGATTAACTTCTATTCTTCTGTGTAGACAGAGGTGAGAGGACACTTTTATGTGTCTCCATGTTCAAGTAGATAGGAGGAGGGCAGAGGGGTTTTCTTAGATCTGCTGCTTCTCAATTACCTACGCTCAAAGTAATCCTTACACCAAAATGTTATCAGTACTTTTAAGGTACTTAGGGCACAAACTTGTCTAGGGAAAGATGTTCAGGAAGACAGTCTGCTGCCTGAAAGGTCTATTTACAGTCCAGATCTGTATCTCTAGCACTTAGCTCAGCACTTGACATCATAACTACAGAGTACACTTAGAATGAGTTATTTGAATAACGAAATATGTTTAACACCATAATTCAAATTACTATTTACTTCTGCATTTAGGGATTATGTGTCTAAAGTTTTTTTTTAAAAAACCCTTTTTTATAACTGTGTCATTTTCTTGTTTCCTTATGAGAATAAAAGAGGAAGAAATGTTTTTATGCAAATGTGTAATTAATAATAATTCTTAGAGGAGATGTCTTTAATTAATCTGCAGCTGATAAATCTCCTAAATCCTTCCATCCTAGATCCCAAGAGAAGGCTACTCTTGTGTCTGGAAGAGACATGAAACAAAGGCATGCCTGGTGTGACTCCCTAAGGTCCAGAAGGGAATGAATCTAAGGCGTAGCCAGAAGTCCCCAGGTATCAAACAGCATGGGCCTCCTGCAGGCTAAAATTGTGAGCTCCAGCTTTATAATCTTCAGAGGTACTTCTCAGAGTTTGAGAAAGGGAATTTTAGGACACTTAAAGGAAAGTATTCTTTTTACACAGCATAAGTAATTTTTCTTTTAATTATTAGATCAATTAATTAAAAGAATTAGATTAATAATTATTAGGATAATTAATTATTAGATTAATTATTAATTAGATTAATTAATATTAGAAGAATATAAATAGACTCAAGGTTTAAGATAAAGTACAACTAATAATGATTATATATTTGCATTATGCCTCACACTTCAGAATGCTTTCCCATCCTTTAACTTAACTTGGATTCTAAGACTCACAGATTATCTGGATTATGGGTATTGTTATCTTCATTTCACAGATGAGGAATCTCAAACTTAAAAAAGGTGAAGAACTTACCCAGAGTCATCTATCTTTTAAATGATAGAGTCAGATGAAAATTACTGTTCATCAGTTTGGAAAGTTGAATGAAAGGGGCAGGGAGGAGACCTAATTGTATAAAGGTGAAGGGAAAGAGAAACTTCTTCTCCTACCTTTTATTATTTGTCTAGGAGAGATGATGAACACCAAGCTTCGAGAGGGCTTAATGTAGACCCAGAGGTCTTGTTATCAAAGGAAGCCTCATACCAAAAATAGTGATAATTAAGAAAAATTGATGCATTTATTAAATAACTACATGAAATAACCTTTGATATGCAAAAGGAATTGCACATCTCTAGGCAGATGGATACAGCATAGTCACTATTTCACAGCATTTTATTTTCAGGAATGGCCACAGCCATCTCAAGGAACTATGAAGCTTGGGAAATGGTGAGCTAACAGAATGAGAAATCTACATGTCTGTGGCTTAATTCAGCAGAGCGGTGCTGCCCTTCCTGGGGGAGACTAAGGCAGGCTCGCAGAAGCAGCACACCTCCTTTGAAACTCTCTTCGAAAGAAGCTTCACTTCGAATGTTCGTTCTCTGACTCTCTAATCCATTGCTACCTGAGAACTCAGTTTGTTCTCAAATACTACACTTTGGAACTTCAGCCAAACCCCAAGGTTTCCTAGGTGAGAGACCATAGTCCTGTCTTCTTCAAGGCCTCACATTTAACATTAGTTAATTGTACAAATCCTATCTTCTGTACCAACCACAGCAAAGTGCTCCGTGACCCACAGAAATTCCACAGTCGATAAATGAATGAATGGCACTGTAGTTAAACACGATCCAAAATGAAGATCTTAGTTCTTTGTGTCTAAAATGCTAAGATAAGTTTTCCTTTTTTCTATTAAAAGGGGCAGAAAAGTGGTCAATAATAAGAAAGTTTTTCCAATTATCTCTGGCAGTTCCAAACTTTGTGATTTAGTCGCCACTGTGTATGGTGCCCCTTTACTATTTAATTTCAGTTTAATTTATTTGTGTTGTTGTTGTTCATAAATACTAAATAACCACCAAAGATGGAGGACTCTGTGTAAAAACAGTACTTCAAGAGCACTGAAGGAGGCTCCATGAGAGGGCTGAGAAATAATTTACAGTTTTAGCAGATACCTTAAGAACTTTCTGAAATAGTAATGATGACACCCGTTATTATTATAATAGTCAAAGTAGTTGAGGGTTTATGAAATTCCAGACACTATTCAAAGCAATATACTTGTATTAACTCATTTAATCTCCACATCAAACTTAATGAATTAACTATTCACCCCTTTTTGAAGGAGCAGAGCCATTAAGTAATTTGCCCAAGGTCACACAGTGTGGCAATGTAATCCATAGGTTCGTGCCTTCAAAAATCCAAATGCTATAGAAAAACCAGCCCATTACAGGATTAGGGGATCTCAATTTTATCTTGAGTCAACACTAGCTGCTCGTTGCTCCTTTGTCCACAACGGGAAGAAATTTAGACTGGAATGAGATCTTTTAAAATCTAAAAACCAGGCAAATCTAGATCGAGGGATCAGGACTAGAAGAGAAGGTATAGTGGTCATCCTCATGTTCAGAACTTCCAATGGGAAAAATTCCTTCTGAGGCTTCATTTTTTGAGACAATTATGTTTTAAGGAAGCTAGGCTTTGTTTTCTAAAGGTTCTCTCTCTCTTTCTCTCTCTTTTCAAGTAAAAACAAACGAAATGTCTATTGTAACAGGTGGCTCTTTGTATGAAAAGCACCAAAACAGAAGTAGCAGCAGCTGTGAAGGAGGGTGCTTCAAGCCACATATTAAAATGAAGCATCATTTGTTTTTATAAAGAGATGTTTATTTTGTGATAATGGATAGACTAAAAGCAACATATGCTGCAGGGTACATACCCAGCAGTAATTAATGTAGCATTAATTTAGACCCTTTTAAGAAAATGTAATAAATTTGAAAAAGCAACAGAGCTTCTGGAAGCCTCTCAACCATAAACTGGCTCCATTTCATCCACAAAGCCTCGGTCTCGTTTCCATGTCTCTTACCACACGCAAGTTCTTCAGCCTGAGCCTGATCATAATAGCAATGATGAAGAAAAGTGCTTTTATGCTCCTAATTGAATATGGTAGGCATTTCAAACGGGGATCCAGGGGAGCAAGCAGTAATTATTTAACTTAAGAACAGCTGTGAACTGACACCATTAATGTTCATCTACCTTCATTTACACTCGCAGCAATATGGCTGTTTTCCGCAAAATTTAAATTAAAGAAAACTGGATTTAAATATGAAAGTAAAGATCATCGCATAAAAATTGATACCTTAGCCGGCCGCAAAAGGCACATCCCAGACAGAGTAATTGGGCTTTAAAAGTGTAACTCCATAACTCAGAGGCAGCGGGATGCTGATAACCGAATCAGGAGTCAGCAGGGCCCTGGTGCTCACATTAGTACAAGGGACCAGGAGATGGCTTAATGTCTGTTTGATTTTAACACCGAAAGTAATGCCTTTCCTCACCATCCTTCCCCACTGGAGTTTATTTATTAATTACACCCCATGCAAACTTTTCCTTCCCATTCAAAACCAACCCAGAGACATTTGATCCCAGATTATATTCAGCTGGACAAACTTCAGGATTAAGAACTGGCATTTAAATACCCAAATCTGGTGAGCCCCTGTGTCTCTAAATAAGCGAAGTGGAAAATGGGCAAGGGAAGGGGGGTCAGGAACAAATGTAGCAAGCATTGGATTATAAACTGGAAAACCAGGGGCCTACCTCATCCTTTGTGTGTGTCAGCTCCTGTCTAGGCCCTTCTAGCAGCTATAACAAAGTACCCTAAACTGGGTGATTTATAAGCAACACAAATTTATTTCTTACAGTTCAAGGCTGGAAAGTTCAAGGTCAAGGAATCTGTAGGTTTAGTGCTTAAGGAGGACTTGCTTTCTGGCTCATAGAATGCCATCTTTGGTCTGTAACCTCGCATGGTGAAGGGGTTGGGGTACTCTTTGAGGCATCTTTCCCCATGTCCCAAATCCCATTCATAAGGGCTTCTCCTTCATGACCTAATCACTTCTAAAGCCTTCATCTTCTAATATTAGCCTATCAGGGGTCAGGATTTCAAAATATGAATTTTAGGGAACACAAACATTCAGACCATAGCAGCTCCCTTTCTGCAAAAGTGGGTCTCAGGGTCACAAAGGTCTACATCTAAGATCTGAAAAATTCTGTCCCTTGAGGTCCCAACATTAAATGCCTTGCCTTACCTTGCTCACACTTAGTTTTAGATCTAGATTCAATATGGATTAGTAAAATGAATGCTGAGCAAAGAGAGGAAAACTCCATTCTCTAGTTCTGATCCGTTGGTATTCAAAGTAGGTCCTGACGAGCAGCAGCAACATAACAGCAGGATTATGTCAGAAATGGAGACTCCCACCCCTCTCAACACACTAAATCAGAATCCTCCAGATCCTCCGTCGATTCCAAAATATCAAAGTCGGAGCAGCACTGCACCCATTCTAGCCTTACCCTTAGTTTTCCTAGGAATTTGGCAAGTTTTACAGACTTTTAAAATAGCATTCTTATTTTTAGGAATGAGCCCTCATTATCTTTGTTCCCAACCAGACACTGTTCTAATGAGATAGTGTATATGAAAGCCCTGGAAAAGCTGCAAAGGGCTAGGCTGATGTAGAACATATTTTCAAAGAAAATGAACTATAATATTTGATGGAATTATTTCTGAGATTCCAGATATGAGCTCACCGGTTGTAACATGGTCCCATAACCCAAGAACTGACAATTTCAGCTACTCCAAAGTCTGAATCGTCCCCTGTAAATTAAGTTCACTCTCCACCAATTCTGCCATTCTGTATGGCTCTCCTGAATCCCAGACCCATACACCCGACTGTCTGTTGGATACCTATTTGGTTTGCCCACAGCTGCCTTAAACTCCACATGCCCTCAACAGAATTTCTTCTCATCAAGCTAGACCTTTTCTAGTCCTTGCTTCAATGTCCCACCTTCTACCAACCTGTTCAAACTGAAAGCTGGAGGTCATCATTCACCTCTCTTCTCTGTCACTCCACATGCATCCAGTCACATATTCTTTTTGCTTAGCTCCTAACACTGCTGGACTCCCTCTCTCTGTCTACCCTCCTTGTCCCCACCCTGGTCTGCAAGTTACCATGTCCGCATTGCAAAACCTGCTCCATGCTCTCTGTCCTTCAGTTGTAGCCCACAAGTTAGAATGATGCTTGTCAGACACAGACCTGACCTGATTACTACTCTACTTGAAACTCTTCCAGGACCCTTCATTACTTGGATTTGAATACCATGGTCTAGACTTAACTTTCCACCTGGTTTTAATTTTTCTCCCACTCCCCCACTCTGCCTTACACTAGAGCAAAACCATTGAGCTTCCTTTCTTACAGTTGCCTTTCTCCAACTCCTCTTTTCTCACCTAATGCATTTTTTCATATTTTCTTTTTGAGAATAGCCCTTTGTGCTCTCACTACTCAGTATCAGGAATGAGACAGAAAAGAGTAGAAGGTTGAAGGCTAGACCACCATGTATTCGTTCTGACTTCCACCAGTTCTCTGAATAACTGTTTGGTACCTCAGTTTCCCTCTCCTTAAATTTAGGATAATGAAACAAGTTCCGACTTCAAAGAGTGATTGAGAGGATTGAATGAAGCTATACGGGTAGAATACTCAAACTGGTGCTTGAAATAAAGGAAGTACTCAATAAATATTCATTGAATTATTTATTTTTTTGTTGATTGTCTTCCTCATGAAAGCCCAAGCTTCTTGACACCTGTAACTTGAGCATTAGAAGAGGCCCTGGACAACCTGGTTCTAATTTCTACTCTGGAACATACTTGATACATGACAGTGGATAAGTCACTTAGCCTTTCCAAACCTCAATTTTCTCAACTGCACAATGGTGCAGAAATGAGTTACAAGAATACATTGTAAAGTACTTACATCATCCACTAGAATTTAGCAAGATATTGATGGCGAGATATTAGCTATTAAAATTGTTTTTATTGTTAGTAATGTTAGTAATTTTTTTTGCACTTTTGTTTTGTATAGTCAATGTCTTATAAAGTATATAACAGATCCTCAATAACTGTCTACTGAATGAATATTTACTGATTAATTAGGAATTCATAGGATTGAGTCTAAAACCAACTCAGCTTTGGGAAATCCAGCTTTCTCTTCCCTATTGCATTTGCAGCGGACAGTAGGCAATTACTGAGACTGCAGCTGTATTTCCCTGCTTCGATCCACAGAGAGGCTGACAGCATTTGGCCTCCAGGAATCAGACTTAAGGGTAAAATAACTGATTCCTGGATGCTTGGAGATGGCTGGCTCCCAATAGGCTGAGGCCAACTTGTAATCCCTGGCCACCATAAAGACCCATGGTCTGAACTACTGTTTTTTAAAAAGCTTCAGTGAAATGGATTAAGCCAAAGCTGTTACAGTCAAAGCTGTACAATCTGACTTATGAAAATAAACATGGAGGCCTTAGAAATCTATCCTGGAAAGCTATGACAATGGCTTCCTTTATACTTAAAAATGGTGCTCCTATTCATCTTGGTGTAGTATCCAATTTCATATCTTTCTTGGTGCTGGATATCTTCAAAGGAAAAAAAAATCTAGGAACATATTACAACACTGCCATATTGGTGTGCATTTGCCTACATGTATATGCGTGCACATGAACATGTGTATATTTGTATGTGTGCATGTTGTGAGAATGAGGACAGAAGAGTCAATGCACAGCTGTCTTCTCCCACCCCCAGTGGGGTGTCTATTTTACTCTCGACAGTTATCATACGTGATTTTTTTCCCTGTCGTGTAAATGTCATTAATAAGCCAGAAACATTTTCAGTTCCACTAGTGCACCAATATCTTTCTACTTTTTGGCCTCTGTGAATGATTTCTGGAAAATTCTCACCATATCTCAAAACAGCCACCCCAATTTTCCTTCTCTAAATTAATCTTCTTGTCCTTCATATTCTTGTTTTACAACATTTATTTATTATTCACAAGTAGTTCACGATTCACATATAATTATTATGTTTATGATGAAGATTACCTGTCAAGTATCCACCTTTCTCCTCATACTAAGCTCTCAGAAGCCAGGAGCCAGCTGTCTTGCTCAGCCTGGCCCTGGCACCCTATGTGAGTAAATGAACTCATCCTTGTGTCTGGTGCTTGGAACTCAAGAACCACACAGGCAGGGCATGGATGACTGCTCACCTGCCTGCTACAGATGTTGCTGCTGTGGCCATCAGGACACAGAAAGCACCTGGGCCTGAATCAGATCAGACTGCTATTTCATAGAGAATTTGTAGAAAGCAAGGTTTTAAAGGGTCCTGGATTTCAACAGCTAGGTAAGGTAGATACGTGTATAGCAGGAGAGCTCAGTGCCACACCTAAAGTCCCTCACCCTTGCTACTACAAGACATGAACACCACTACCCAACTTCTACCTGCCCCAGAACCCCCCTGGTATTGCCTAAGCTCTCGCTCTCTCTCTGGCCAGCAGAACTAGCTCTGCCTACACAGGTACAAGAAGACAGAAATACGCAGAAGCAATTCCACACTGAAGGAAGCTGGTGTACCAATATTCCAGCTCCCTTGACCTTCTGTCTGGAATACGCGGGCTCTCAGATTTCTCAGCAAGTCTAAGCACCAGAGTGCTGCTCTTCACCAGTGTCAAGGAGGAGGCAGTGCCTTTAGGTCTGGAGTAAACTGCTACAGGTACCAGGAATTCAAGAGCCCAGGCACTGCTGCCATAGAACCCAAAGTCATGTGGGGTTGACAAACACATAAATGGATCATTATAAATATAATTCATGGTAGCAAGGGCAATGCCAAAGATGTGTCCAGAAAGCTCGGAACTTGCAATGGGCTCCAGGAAGAAGAAGATGCTTAGCGCCTTACTAGCAGTTACACATGACCCCCGCCCCCCCAGCTCACCGTAATCACTTTGCACCCAGCCTCCACCCTCCCCAATGCACAAAATGCAGAAATTGCCTGGTACCCCTGACAAAGAGCCCATGGTAGGGAAAGGACAAGATGGGTGTGGCACCCTAAGATTCTTGGTGAGGATTTGAAAAATGGCCAGTGTCAAAAAGCCACACAGCTTCCTGGGGCATGAGAGGGTTTTGTGCAGCAGCAGAGAACAGGCAGGTTTTGTATTACAAAATGTAAATATCCACCTTACCTCCTCTGCCTACTCCATGGAGACAGCTGGCATAATGCTTTCTCAGAATCAAAGCATTTGATTCATCTTGAAATTGCACTTCTATGATCAAAAATCTTTAGAGTATATAAAAGGTTTCTGTGGTTCAAAAATTCAATGACAAAATCTAATTTGATACTGAGCGAAATTAAATTTCTATTGAGGGATTTTGAAAAAAATGAAATGCTGCTGTAACTTCCAGCTACACATAACACAAGCTTTATATAAATATAATACAAAGGGATTTTTTTTTCATGGTTCAAGGTACATGCAATGCCTCTGAAAGGTATCTCAACATGTAGTTATTTCTAGACTTCCTTAGGTTTCTGGGCTCCAGTTTTAGTTCTCCCTTTGTACTGTTTGCAATAGTTTAAAAGGGGGCTGTGGACGTAAACAGACTAGGGATGGGAGCTATGTTAGTTTGCTGAGGCCGCCATTAGCCAACCACCCAAAGACAGTGGCTTAAACTACACAAGAATATTGTTTAACACTTCTGGAGACTACAAGTCTGACACTGGTGTCAGCACTGCAGGTTCCTTCTGAGGGCTGAAAGGAAAAATCTGCTGCATGCCTCTTGGCTGGGTCTAGGTGGTTCTCTGGTCATTGTTGATGTTTCTGGGTATATAGAAACATGACTCTGATCTCTGCCTTCATGTCCTCAGGTGGTCTCCCTGTGTGCATGTCTGTCTCTGAATTTCCCTAGTACTAGAATACCAACAGTCACTTGAATGAGAGCCCACCCTAATGACCTCATTTTAATTTGACTACCTCTGCAAATACCCTATGTCCAAGAAAGGTTACATTCTAAGATACGGGGGTAGTGACTTCAGCATACAACTTTTGGGGAGACATAATTCACCCTATAACAAGAGAACACATTTGTTGAGAGTCTCCATGTCAGACCTGATTCTAGTTACATTATTCACTTGATCTTCACAACACTCTTTAAGATATGGTTCGTTATTATCACTTTTTTCAAGTTTGCTTGTTTCCTTTCTTCCTTCAACTATTTTGTTTTTCTGCATCTGCTGTGTGCCAGGACTCTGGTTGAGAAAAGTTCATATGCTTTGCAACAGATTTTTATTTTTGTTCCATATTCCTTAATGTGTACTCTTATTAGTTAGAATAAAGAGAAAAGGTAATTTTAGTATAATGTAAAACTTTCTTCGAGATTAACAACATCAAATATAAAAATTACCGTATCAAGTACTTGGGTAGCTTTTTAAAAGGCCTCTAGCTATAAAACATAATGTTATGAGAGGATGAAACAATTATCAAACTTAACTTGACTTTTCATTTATTAGAAGTAATGATTATCTGCATGTAAAATGTGTAAACTGGGCAGAAGTGTTTGCAAAACACCATTTTTATTTAAAAATAGAACACAAAGGTTATCTATACTGTGCTTGAGGATTTTAGCATGAAAATTACTCATTTAAAATATAAATTGACAAAAGCTATTTTTTGTTGCTGCAGCATATAGCTTAATTTCAAAAAATGTTTTAACACACATTATTTTCAACATAAAATGAGATCATTTCAAGATTAGTCTTATGACAGTTTATTTGTCCACGTATTTTCTACTAAAATAAACTGCATATACTGTTTGTTAAATGGAAAATTAACATTTTTATAATTTAACAACTTAATATGTATTTTATAACTTAATAATTATATTTTTATAAAGATTATTAAACATAAACTGTATAATGTAATAATAGTATATTAATTCAAAATAAATATTTTACTTAAAATTACTTTATAAATCATCCAAAATTATTAGGGAAAAACAGGTAGGGGTAGGATAGGATAGGGAATTCAAGTTTTTTATATTACTTTGAAACGTTAGTGAGGCTGTGCACAGTGGCTTACATCTGTAATACTAACACTTTGGGAGGCCAAAGAATGAGGATCACTTTAGACCAGGAGTTTGCAATAAGCCTAGGCAATGAAAGAGAGAGAGAGAAGAGGGTGAGGGAGAAGAAGAGGAAGAGGAAAGGAAAGGAGGGAGGAAGAAAGGAAGGAAGGAAAAAAAGGAAAGAGAGAAGAGGAGAGGAGAGAAGAGAAGAAAAGAGAGGAGAGGAGAGGAGAAGTCAAGTGAAGCAAAAAATAATCTATTATACTTCGTAATTCCTCAAAGAATATTTTATCAATGTTCATCAATGCTATACACTGGCATTAGTAAGTGTCTCAGCCCCATTGAGAGAGAGAAGAGAAGGAAGGAAGAAGGAAGAGAAAGAAAGAGAAAAAAAGAAAAATTAGAAGGGTGCAATGGTGCACACCTATAGTCTCAGCTACTCAGGAGGCTGAGGCAGGAGGATCTCAAGCTCTGATGACAGGATCTTGCTGTGTTGCCCAGGCTGGAATTGCTGTCTGGGCAACAGAAGAAGATCCTGTCTCAAAGGAAAAACAGAAAGAGGAGAAAAATACGTTAACAAGTCAAAACTTGTCTAGCAATAAAAAGGAATAGAACATTATTTTCTAAAGGCTAATCTAGCCAAGCCAACCTCCCTTAAAAGTCTTTACACACTTCACATCCAGTCTAGGTGAGCCTCAACCTCCTCGCAGGACACAAGTAAATGGTGTCCATCATCTTTCTCAGTCTGCTCCACTTCTCACTCCCCAGCTCCCACCACCACCACCCATGCACCCACCCACACTATTGGCTACTGACATCAAACTATTCCTATTCTTTGGGCTGACAGTGCTGACATTTTTCACATTTCTATGCTTTCCAATATGTGTTTCCTCTATTGAAAAACCCTAGTATTCATCATCTGCTTTTTGAATCTTCCCTACCCTACTGAAGCTTGACTTCCTCTGTTAAGCTTTTATGTATCTCCCTCCCCAATATCTGCTAAATCTTCCTCTAAGCAACCTCTGTGCCATGGTAAGCATCTCTCCCCAAGGTCTTAATAGCAAAAGCTAACATCATCTATTTCGATTGAATGAGTGTTGGCTTAAATCAGCAAACAAACATGCCTCCTGTTGAAGTTAGGAATATCTTCCCTCCAACCCACATGGAGCTGCGCTGAGGATGGGAGTAGACCAGGGGTCCTCAAACTACGGCCCACGGGCCACATGCGGCCTGCTGAGGACGTTTATCCGGCCCACCAGGTGTTTTTGCCTCTGCTGCCTGTCCGGTTTAGCAGCAGACTCATCCTGGGCCCACAAAGCTGTTAGCGGAAAAACCATTGGTTGCATTCCCAAACAAAACATGTGTGGATTCACTCAAAAAGTTGCAAAAGGAGTTCCAATTTAGATTTAAAGAGCTTCATCTCCATGAACAGGACATACAGCTTTTTCATAACCCATTTTCTATTGACATTGAAAATGTAGACGTCAGTCCCTGAAGTCACAGCCCAGGCCTCCGGCACCACCTTGGGCCGGAGTCTCCTGTAGGCAGGAGCCAGGGTGCGGCAGGGGCAGCAGAGTGCTCTTGCAGCTCCGGCTTTTCAGCTTCTCCATGGGGCTGGCCTGCGGCACCTAGAAGCTCTAAGAACGTTTCCACTGTTGTTTGGAGGACACACTCAGTGGGATTCAGAATTCCTGAAGAATCGCCTTTGTGAGAAGCTGGAAGTATTTCTTTAAATTCTGTCTCTTAGTTTTTCAAAGAAACATCAAGAAACCATGAACAACATTAGTAATGAAGAGTTTGACTGCCACTTGCTTGATGAAAGTTTTACTGCCAAAGACATTCTGGATCAAAAAATCAATGAAGTTTCCTCTTCTGATG
>CAUYRH010086368.1:0-60000 GCA_963574655.1 Perodicticus potto
GGCTCGGCACCTGTGGCTCAACGGGCTAAGGCGCCAGCCACGTACACCTGAGCTGGCGGGTTCGAATCCAGCCCGGGCCTGCCAAACAACAATGACGGCTGCAACCAAAAAATGGCCGGGAGTTGTGGCGGGCGCCTGAAGTCCCAGCTACTTGAGAGGCAGAGGCAAGAGACTCGCTTGAACCCAGGAATTGGAGGTTGCTGTGAGCTGTGATGCCACAGCACTCTATCCAGGGTGATAGCTTGAGGCTCTGTCTCAAAAAAAAAAAGAAAATAAAAGACAAGCTACAGACTGGGATAAGTTGCCTGCAAATCCTATTTTTGATCAAAGACTTGTATCCAAAATATAGAGAGAAATCTCACAATAATTCTGAATAATTTTGAAACTCAATCATAAGACAATCCCATTAAAAACAGGCAAAAGATTTGAATAGATATTTTATCAAAGGAGAACTACGAATGCCTAATGAACACATGAGAAGATGTTCAACTTCATTCATTATTTGGAAAATGTAGATTAAAACTACCATGAGATACTGTTACACACCTGAATGAATAAAAACACTGAGAAGACCAGGGGTGTAAGCATCGCAGGAACCGGGACCCTCATGTATCATTGCTGATGGAAATGTTATATGGTCCAGCCAGTCTAGAAAACTGGCAGTTTGTTAAAAATGTAAATATAAACTTACCAGATAACCCAGAAATTCCACTGCAAGAAATCTACCCAAGGGAAATGAAGACACATGTCCACACAAAGACTTGCACATAAAACTTTCAAAGCAGCATGACTCATAATGGCCCCAAATTGCGAACAATCCAAATGTCCATCAACTAGCATATGGATAAACAAAATTTGGTAAAGCAATATACTGGAAAACTATTCAATAAAAAGAGTAAATAAGATCCTAACACAGTCTACAAAATGAATGAACCTCGAAAACATTACACTGAGTGGAACGGAAGAAGCCACATACAAAAGACTGCATATCCTATGCCACTGTCTTGAATAGTCTAGAAAGAAACAAAGATCAGTCCTTAGAGGTCGGGTGTGGGCTGACTGCAAATGCGCACGAGGGAACCTTCTGGGCTGACGAAAGTGTCCTAAAAACTTATTTGTAGACATGGCTGTGTAACTCCACAAATGTACAAAAAAAACCATTGCATTGTACACTTGCCAGGAAGACACACACTCACAGTGCCATGGAATGTAAACTATACTTCAATATTCAGAAAGGAGAAACATGAAAGAGCAATTGGAACAAGCGCACCATGGTGCCTCCACCTGAGCATGCAGCCTTCCTGTCAAAGTCATCCCCTAGATGACCAGAGCAAGAACCAGAAGAACTTCACCTGCCCCCAACGGCCATCGGCCACTTGGCCATCCTGTTGCACTTTGGTTTTCACTCAAAACAGAATGCCCCATGACCCTGGGGTACCAACCCAAAAATCTAACTCACAATTTTATCCCCATCATGATCTGTTTGGGATGCAGTCCAACAACAGGGTGCCCAGCACTGCCCTGGGCCCATGAAACAGTTAAGATGAGCCAAAGCGACACTTCCCCAATGGGACTACTTGAAGGGCAATATCTGCTTTGCTTTCACATCCACAACACAAAGCCCAGTGTCAGACAATGTCCACTGAAAAAGTGCATGAGTGAGCAGAAGTCCATTCTTGTCTTGAATAAATGCTGCGTCCTGACAGCAAGGCTGTGGCCAATGACCTGCACGTGTGCACGTGCCCCCTTGGACTCTGCCCTTTCCCTCCCCTCTCCCTCCTAGGAGGGACAGGACAGGACAGATGAGGCCCTGCACAATGGGGCTTTCAGAGGAGTGGAGGACACAATGCCCAGGATAGCAGTGATGCCAGGATATGGGCAGAGTCACATTAGGGTGGACACCGTGAGGGAGTGTGGGCAGGAATGCAGTACCCAGACTGCCCCAACAGCCAGGGAGGGTGTCTGCCCCAATGAACATGTGAGAGAGTGAGGCTCAGAGCAGCCTCCCACACTCCTCCCCAGGGCCCGAGGTTGAGGCAGCGTCTAGGCTTCAGTTTCCCACCTCACCCACCTAGCTGTAGGCTGTGTCCAGAGAAGGGGCCAGAAGCCACCTGCAGGGGAGGGCAGGCAGTGTGGCCAGGTGTGGGGGACACAGCCTGGGGGTGGTCATGCCACCCCCCCCCACTAACCAGCTGAGTGGGTGCTTCCAAGTTGCCAGTCCTGGATTGACTGTAAAATGAGGGCTGTCAGGGGTGGTGTGAGCGTGTGTATTCAAGGGCCTGTGGCTGAGCACGTGCTAACTTCCCCTCAGGATGGACATCACCTTAAATGTCAAGCAGGGAGCTCATGCCACAAAGCCAGAGGAGGAAGACGGGGGTCAGGGTCCCCACACCCCTCCTCTGCCTGAACCAAGGCCAGTTCTTCAGGCACAAGCACTCCTAGGTATGTGGGGCCAGCACCTCAGCCTAGCATCCTTTGGCCCACCGGGATACTATTGCCTGCTTCCTCTGTGGCCTGCTCAGCCCTCACCTGCCTAGTCGGGTGGGATAATCCCAAAGAAACAGGAACAGCCTCGTACCCTCACAGCCCAGGTAGAGGATGTGGACCCTGCCCACAGCAAAGCAGGATGTGGGAAAAACAGCCACGCAGACCCCTGGGGCCCCTCCTGCCCCACCTCCAGTCCCAGAGATTGCAGCCAAAGGAAGGGTGCAGGGACCTGTCAGATGCACAGCATCACTGGAGGGTATCAGTTTCCTAATCTGCAAAATGGGCAACATGACCAAGCCATTCAGCCCTCGGACAGATGGAAGGTTGTGCCTCCATGACTGTTATTAACGAATGAACAAGGATGGGGAGGGAGGGAGAGGATGTTGCTGTTGGTGTCCTAACATCTTCTTCCTCCCCAAAAACACACAAAGGGAGGCACATGTTAGGTGCACCATAAAGACTTCTCTAACAAGCTAAATGCACAGCCCTTCCTCCACATGCCAAGTGCTGCCCTGTGGAGAGTGAGATTGTGTAAAGCAAATCCTCTTTCTCTCCTGATAGCCACCACATTGCAGAGGTGCATTTGGGGGGAGATGGCCCCCTAAATGGGTTGGTCGACAATGGGTTAACTTGGCATGGAGCCAGAGGTGCCCGTGACCATCCCAGCTTCCCCAGAAGACTCACTACTTACGTCCTAGTTTGTAGGTGGGTGTGAGTTTAGGTTCATATCCAGGTGAACAATCGTGTGCACGTGTTGAACATGTGTGTGCGTGTACACACCCTCTGTTCTGAATGCTTGTCTAGTGTTAACTCAGGGGACTCCACACTAGCCCTATGGATGTCCCAGGGAAGAGAAGCCAGGCCCATCCCTACCCCAGAGGCTGCCTGCCACCTCCCCCTACTCAAGTGGACCCTGATGCAGGGAGGAGCCACAAGGGCTGCAATGGGGACACAAGGTGGGGCAGGCAGACTGGGGTGAGGATTGAGGGGAGCCCAGGCTGTAGAGTGGGTAGGCTGTATTTTCACCAGGTAGGCACAACCCTCCATGTGTTCAGGAGGTGGCGGACAGCCTGGGCACACAGAGTCCTTGGCAGAAGTGAAGAGGCAGGTAGGTGGGCCAACCCAGTCAGCCTGGACCCCCAGGCCAGCTCACCCTCCTGGCCCCTCCCTCAATCAGACTCCCCCAGAATCAAGGGAGGACATTGCTGTTGGTGAACAGCTGTTGGTGAATGAATGCTGCGTCCTGACAGCAAGGCTGTGGTCAATTCCCTGCACGTGTGCACATGCCCCCTTGGACTCTGCCCTTTCCCTCCCCTCTCCCTCCTAGGATGGACAGGACAGGACAGATGAGGCACAATGGGGCTTTCAGAGGAGTGGAGGACACCATGCCCAGGACAGCAATGATGCCAGGATATGGGCAGAGTCACATTAGGGTGGACACCATGAGGGAGTGTGGGTAGGACGGCAGAACCCAGACTGCCCCAGCAGCCAGGGAGGGTGTCTGCCCCAATGGACATGTGAGAGAGTGAGGCTCAGAGCAGCCTCCCACACTCCACCCCGCAGGCTGAGGCTGAGGCAGCATCTGCCTTCAGTTTCCCATTTCACCCAGCTAGCTGCAGGCTGTGTCCAGGGGAGAGACCAGAAGCCACCTGCATGGGGTGGGGAGGGCAGGCATTGTGGCCAGGTATGGGGGACACAGCCTGGGGTGGTCTTGGGGTTTTTCCCTCCCCTGCTGTGAACTGAGGGAGGAGCGGTGAGGCAATACTGGGGACAGCAGACAGTTCGGTCTGACAGCTTCTGGCATGAATAGCTGTGAGCCCAAGCCATGCCACTTCCTCATTCCATGCCTCAGCCTCCCAGTCTGGAGAATGAGCACCTCCATCCAGGCCGTGTGAAGATTCACAGGGTGCTGGGCCTTATCCAGGACTGGCAGAGTAAGGGCCCAGGCAGGTATGAGGTCCCAGAGCTCCAGGTATCCTGGGTGGCTGTGGTGAGACAGGAGCCAGGGCTCCACCTTGGCTGTGCTCCAGGACACTAAGTTAGCATGTGTTTCCGCGTGCACCTGTGCCTGTCCATGTGTGCATGCGTGTTGGAGCATGCTGACATTTGTCCCCACTCCAAGGGTGCACCTGCCTCCTGCCCAGAGCAGCCATTCCAGCCCCTCACGTTTGGTCCCTGAGTTCTGTGAATTAGGCCGGGTGGCAAAACTGTATTTCTGGTGAGTTGTTTTCTAAAAAGCCGTCTCTAGAGAATCACATCCTTTAGATCTAGCATGTTCCTGCTCTGTGGGGACACTGTAATGAGGGAACGAAAATAAGCCCGGATGTCTGTCAGACAGCAAACACCTCGGAGGCCGGAGCCTCCTCCTGGCGTCCCTCTTGCCTCCCTCAAGGACAGAGCTGGGCAGCTCCCAGCCCAGCAGGCGGTGGGGCCCTGGGGCCTTGCAGGCGTGGGCTGCCAGGAGCCCGGGGGAGCTCCACACAAACACACCCTTCATCTTAGAACCTCGTCCGCTCCACTGAATTCGCAAAAAAGATGCAGACAACAAATTCATTTCACAGAACTTAAACCCTCCAACTAAAGGAGTTCAGATCAGAGCCGCGACAATTCACCAACCTGCATCTGCCACCCACAGTGGTGTCTGGTGAGGGAAGCGGGCAGCTGCCCCAGGAGGGCGTGCACATGTACACACATGTTCAATGCATGCACACGATTGTGCACAGTTCTATGTTCACCCAGACACGAACCTATACTCACACCCACTCAAAATCTAGTGAGTTTCCTGGGGAAGCTGGGATGGTCACGGGCACCCCTGGCTCCATGCCAAGTTAACCCATTGTTTCAGACCAACCCACTTGTGGGGGCCATCTTCCCAAAAATGCACCTCTGCACTGTGGTGGCTATCAGGAGAGAAAGACGAACTGCTTTGCACAATCTCACTCTCCACAGGGCTGCATCCCTCATTTCCCAATGGATATAAATAGGAAAATGGCTTTTTAGAATACTTTTCTCCATTGAAATGTAGCTCCAGTCTTTTAAGCAATGTCAAAACAGAAGTTACATGCCTCCCTGGCTCCCATCGCCCCAATGTCAGCAGTCTCCTGAGGGGCTCAACCTCACTATGCCCCTAAAAATCCCTTCTCAGTCCAACCAGCCACAAGAATCTTAAGTCAGCCTTGTCTCTCAGCTGCTTCACACTCCCCAAAAGCTCTTAGAATCTAGCTCCTACCCAAAAGCCCCACACCAGTGAAGTCCCTGGCCTCTCCTAGGGGCCTCTGCCACTACTGGCCATGCTGGCCATACCCTCCCTCAAGCCAAGCCTGTCCCTGCCCCAGGCCCTCTGCACCTGACGTCCCTTTTCCAGAATCCTCTTTCCACAAAAGGACAGAGCCTATGCCCCACCAGGACACCAGGGCTGCAGGTCTGAGCGAGGGTCCCAGGGAGCAAATCAAATGAGATTCTGCAAGCATCAGCGGCGGCTGTGCCTTTTCCAGAACCTGTATCAGCAATTTAGACTCACCACAGTCGTCCATCCACCCCAGCCTTCACCTTGCAGAATAGAGGAAAGGCTTGGGGAAGGGACCTGCCCTGGGTCACATGGCACATCAGAGGCCCCGCAACCCAGGCCCCCTGCCCAGGGGCTTCTGCCTGGCCACCATATCACCCCTGTTCCTGGACTCTGCTCCTAGGCTGCTGTTTTCGACCCATTTGACAGATGAAAGAACCAAGGCATGGGGAAAAGGTTACCTGCTCTCAGTCACACAGCTGTCAAAAGCCAGGGCAGACACTATCTGCAGCAGGGCCCTACCAGAGATGTCTATGGGGCTATTAGACATGAGGGAGGCCCCTCAAAGGCGCCCATGCAGGCTCCCCACAAGAAAGAAGCCAACGAACTTGGGGTCACCCTTCTGGAACAAACCAGGGAGTTAAAGATTTCCAGAGAACACAGTTCACCCTAGGGACAGGAGCCAGGGTGTATGAGGCCACTGTCAGCACCCTCCAGGCAGAGGGCAGAAGTGTCCAGAAAGTGTCCTGAGCCCTTTTCTGCTCCCTTGGTTGAGGAGGCACAGATGGTGGAGAGGACCCATGGGGAGGAGGGGGGGCACTGGTTGCCTTCTCATGCTGGCCCTGGCAGGGTGTGGGCACCATGTCCATTTCTGGGGTGCTGACCTGAGGCCTTCTCAGCAGCTCCTATGGGCTGTCTTGACAGCACAAGGTGGGAGGACACATGCTTCCACTGACCAACTCCTCCCTGAGGCGCCTGCCCCACAGCCAGTTGAAGGTCCAGAGGATCAGCCACAGTCTCCACCCTCAGTGCCACCCAAGCCATTCTCATCCCGTGTGGGGGGCAGGCACATGGCTGCCTGTGTTTGTATCTCTGTGTTTATTAACTAGAGGGAGTTAATGACTAAGAGGTGCCTGAGTTTGATCCTGCTGAAAATAAAACTCAGATCTGTCGGTAAACACAGGGGAGCCTCACGGCTGTCAGTCATTTCCCGGGGTTCCCTAGGCTGGATTCCGACTGAAATCAATGGCTTCCACAGGTGGGGATGGTGCCAGCTGGGGTGTGTACCTCTCACAGGGACAGACCCCTGAGACTCTGTCACCCCAGCATGTCCCCAGTGCTGAAGAAAAGCTCTGAAGATGTATATCGTACAATTTGCCCTTTTAGGAAGAAGCTACTGGATGGGCATATGGCAGAAGTCTGTGCTTCTGAGATGTGGGACTGAGGTGTCAGAGCCAGGCCAGTGCACTCTACGTTGGGGCAGAGCCACAGAAACCCCACCTCAAGGCCAGGGATTCTAAAAAGGCACCAGGGCCTCTCCCAGTCAGGGCAGGAGGGGAAGTATAGGGGAAACAGGGTGAGGGTGGCCCAGAGCCTCCTGCTGCCCCATGGCTGGCTGACTGCACCTGCCCTCTCTGGGCCTCAGCTTTCCCATCTGTTAAATGGAGAGGTTGAGTGGAGGGGCTTCCATCAAGACCAGTGGACCTATGCTGATGGCTGGACCGGGTTGTGCCTCCCGGTCCCATCCCTCCCAAGGAGCATGGTTTCTCATTTTGGGGTGCTGAGGCATTTGCAGATGGGGGTGCAGATCTTATCTCTTCCAGCAGTCTCTTCCTGTGCCTGTCCTATCCATCAGAGGAGCTGGCAGAGGAAAGCCTTAGAGCAAAAGCCACTGGGAGACAGCCATCTTAGCCACACCCTATCAAGCCTCTTCTCCTTCCCCAAAAGCTGAGTGAATCCTACTGATTCTCCTGCCCACCTTTTCTTGGGCTAACCAAATGCTGCTCATCCCTTAAGGGCCAGCCAGCCCCTTCCTCTATAGCCCCATGCTTGGAGCAGACCAACCCCAAAGAGAAGTTTGGGTTGTCAAACAAGAGAAGCAACCAGGCTGAGTCACGAGACCTAAAGACTCTGGATCTCCCACTATGGGACAACCCCAGGAGTCCTAGCCACACAAGCAGAGGTACAGCTGCCAAGAAATGGCCTTAGGGTTCAGATAGTGGGCCAGCCCCCATGACTCAGTTTTCCCACTTGCTTCTGCTCACCCACTCTACATCCCCCCAAAGGCCCATCTGAGCCTCCCACTCCCCTTGGCTTGGGTTCAAGCTCTTCTCCAAGGCCTAGGCTTCACTTGCCCTGCAGGAGAGGAGGAAGGGCCCCGGGACCTGGCCACCAGGAGCCTAGCAGTCCAACCAAGGCTCTGCTCCATACTCACTTGCTGTGTGACCTTGGGCAATGCTGGGCCCTTCTGTAAATGGGGCTGGACCAGCCATCTCCATTGGAAAGGAGCATGTCTATTGTGTGATTATTGCCTTTCTTTTGGGGGAACACAAGATCCAGGGATGCCAGGGTTTGTCAATCTTCTAAGCTCCAGACAGAGCACACAGTAGGCCCTCAATCTCTCTCCAGCTGAATGGTCAGGAGTCCTAGGGCAACCTTTCCACATCCTGTCTCCGTCCACGGGAAAGGAAGGCAGAGAGCGTGGCAAAGCTGGGTCTTGACCAGCCAGGCTCGGGCAGGGCCAGGATGGAGACACAGTAGTTGGAGATGGGTACAGTGGATATACAAGCTCCAAGCAGCCACAGCCGCCCCCCACCTCATGTTCACCTCTGTGGATGCCAGCTGACACAGGGTTCTGGGGTGAGAGCTGCCCCTGCCCTGCTCGAATAACCTAACCCAACATAGCAGGACACAGACGCTGGACACAGAATCCCTCCCACCTGCTCTGTCCCTGTTCACTGTTTGACCTTGGACAATGTGCTGCACCATTCTGGGCGTCAGTCCCCCCATCTGTATAGTAGGTGCAGGGACAGGTGATCCCAAAATCCACCATAGCAGCTCCACTCCAACCACTCCAACAAAGACCCAACCAGGGCTAGCTGACACCAAAGCTTCTGCTGGAAGAAATGGAATCCATGAATCCACGACAGAAAACAAAAAGGGAAAGGCAACGGGGACGGGGGAACTGGAGAGATGACAAATGTATCCAGTGTCCACAGCAACACCACCATCAGCTCCAGGTTCACGCCCAGAAATTTATGGGCCCTTCATCCAGCCCTGGAGATGCATCCTGCCTGTCACTACTGCCATCTTTCCTCCTGCTGCACCCCCCATGTGTATTTATACACCACCCACCTTGGCATCTTCCAGTGGAGATATATGAACACCCCAAATCCAGGCATTTCTGCTCATAAATTTGTCCTGATCCTACAGCATCTGAGTTTGGGCACTCAGAAGGAGGATCCCTCTACTGACTTACAAGGACTGGGCCCTTCAGGGTGTGGGGACCATCATGGGATGGGGGCTCTGGTCCTGCAGGATCTGAAAAAGAAGGTTTTCTGAGTGCTTACAAAATTCCATTCACATCTGCACTGGTATGTGTGTATGTGTGCTGGAGACAGACAGACACTGACACAG
Organism: Perodicticus potto; assembly: GCA_963574655.1. Taxonomy (NCBI): domain Eukaryota; kingdom Metazoa; phylum Chordata; class Mammalia; order Primates; family Lorisidae; genus Perodicticus; species Perodicticus potto. The sequence goes on from CAUYRH010086368.1 coordinate 9,410, forward strand.
GACCCGGGCAGATGCCCCAATTTTACCCCATTGATCCAAGTCACTGTTATAATTTTCGTCCCACTAATTTTCTTGGAGTAGTGAAGCTGACAAGGATACATTTAGAATGTAAAGATTCAAATGCCAGGATCCAAGAGAGGTGACTACTCCAAGCCCTGGGCCTAGGTTCTCCTGGGGGCCTTGACCACCTGTTTCTTGGTGGAGGGGGTCGGGAGGTAGGCAACAGCAGCCTCCCCCAGCCCAAGTGTAGGGAACTTGCTCCCAAAGGCACTCTGAGAACTCCCTGTGCTTTCCAGAGGGAGTCCTGTGAAGATAGTGGGAAAGGGACCTTTGTCCTTCCCTCCTCTGGCCCCAGGTGCAGGTGCCCCCACATTCCTGCCCCCTCTAAAGTGTGGCTCTGGTTAAGGTGGCCATCTGGCTATTCTGAAAGCCAGGAGCTGCCTACTCTCAGCCTGCTTTTTTATCATCCAGGAACTATACGCACACAGCAGGCCTGCCCGGGGCTGCACAGCTACCCCAAGGAAATGAGGAAACATGGCTCCCAGCCTTCTCTCAGAGAACCTGAGGTCTTCTGCCCAGCTGGGTGTTTCGGACCCCTTCCCTCACCATCCAAGAAGACCAGGGACCCAAGTCCTGGGGTCCTGGCCTATCTTCAAATCCCTCCAATATATGAGTGAAGGTGGGTGACCCCTCCCATGCACTGGTCATCTAGGGCTTTGCTCTACCTTTGATGAAATAGGACAAAAACCTGGAGTGGGATTTATGAGTCTGTCTTCTCAGTGCTTGTTCAATTAAAAGGTGACAACAGCAAGGACCCAGAGCAGAGGAGTCCAGGAGGATGGTGAGGCAGAGAAGATGACAATGTCCGTGGCTTTCAAGAGATCTAAGCCCTGTTAGCTCTGCTTCCTCTCAGGGCTGGGTCGGGGCTGGAGACCTCTCTGGAGGCTGAGAGCAGGAGGCTAGCCCTTTATATCTGCTCGTAGCTCTGCATACTTCCAGAGCTTCAGTCTCCAGGACTTTCTGCAGTCCCCAGCCCAACCCAGTGGGTGAAAGCCAGAGTCTGAAAGAGCTACCTCTGGATGTGCAGGATGAGAAATCGCCTGAGGCTCTGCAGGGAGGCGATTTCTGGGAGGGGCACACCTGGCCCACCCTCACCTCAGAAAGGTGACCTGGATTCTCTCTACTAAGTCTCCATTTTTTGAAAAGCATTATCATTATATCCCCATTTTACGGATGTGGAAACTGAGGCTCTGAGATGCCACTTGCACCAAGGTCACACGGCCAAAGCCAGGGAGAGCAAGATTTTGACCTTAGACGCTGTCTTTTCTGCGTTTGGGGCGGCGGGATGGGAAGACCTGCAGGCAGTGCCCCAAGGCCGCACCCTGAGAGCAAGCAGGTGACCTGTGGTTTCAAAGGATCTAATGAGGACCCTCAGCAGCCTCCCCACAGGGAGAGGACAGGGCCAAGGTGGGGCAAAGGGTAGAAAACACCACGTTCAGAGCAAAGCCACCGTCCCCCAGCCCCGGGGTTTCCTACTGGTTGCGACCCCGGAATGTGGACCCTTCCCGGTAGGTAGCTGGAAGGGGGCCCAGTGCCCACTGAGGACACCCGAGACGACGTCGGAGGGCGGGCAGAGGAACCCGACAGGGCCCCGGGTGGAGGAGGTGTGGCAGCACCAGGGCTCAGAAGGGCAGGGGCTACGGGTCTGAGAGCAGGGCCAGGAGGGGCCAAGATAGAGAGGCGCCTAAGAAGGGGCGGGTCCTAGGGAGGGAGCAGTTGTCTGTGCTGCGGCGGTGACCCGCGGGCGACGGCAAGACCCCGGCCCGAGCCCCTAGCTCTGCCCTGCCGAGCCGTTGCCCTCTCTGCAGCCGCCGCCAAGTTCCTCCAAGTTTGCTGGTTGAGCTCAGATCGCGCGCCGGGCCCGGGGCGCACCAGGGGCCAGGGGCGCACGCAGAGCGCTAGGGGACGCGCTGGGGTGAGAGGCGGAGGGGTCCGGCCACACAGCCCCCGGGAGCGCACGGGATCCCGCGTCCCCAGGCTGCGCGACCGGCCGCGCTCAGACTCGGACTCCGAGGCTCCGGCTTACCTGCCCCGCGGGCCTCTGGTCCCGGGCTGCGCCCGCCGCCGCCGCCGCTGCCGTCCTTCAAGCTCTAACTTCGCTCTCGGGATTGAAATTCCTCCCCAGCTTCGCCCATCGATCTGCGCGCGCGGCCCCGCCCCTCGCCGCGCGGCCGGGGAGGGGGGGCTAGTTCTCGCCCTGCCTCCCCTCCGCCCCCTCCTCTCCCTTCTCCTCCCTCCCGCGCTCGTCGGAGCGCTCCCTCCGCCCCCCCCTTCCGCCGGCTCAGGTCCGGCTCTGAGCCTCGCACCCTCCCTACTTCACCCTCCCCTCCCGCCCAGCTCCTTCCCTCCAGGGCGGCCTGGGCTGGCTCTCCCCGCCGCTGGCAAGCGGGGGTAGGGGTGCGGGGGAAGAGAGGAAGAGGGGGAGGTACTAGAAAGCGCAGGAGGGTTTTCTCTAGGTCCCTTGCCACCCACACCTAAATGCCTGGGGGGTGGAGGAGCTGTAGCCTGAAGGAACCGCCAACGACCCCCACCACACTAAGCAAAGCCGAGGCTTTCTCAGTACTCGAGTCCTCCTGTGGGTCCGCCCTCCCCCTCCACAGCACCGGCCCCACTTCCTTCTTTCACTCGCCCCAACCTCTGGGATACCTTGGGGGTTTCTCCAGCACTCTTCAGGTTTAGTCTGACCCTCACAACCTGCATGTGCTGAAGTCGCCACCCCAACCCCCTAGTTCGCGTATGATTTTTGAGGAAAACTGAGTCAAGAGAGGAGCAGAGCCTTGCTCCACTCCACGCGGCCGGTTCGAGGCAGAGCTCCAGGAGCAGCCTGGGCCCCCAATGGGTGCCCCATGATACCTCGCTCAGGCCGAGGCGCCTGGGTTCGTGGCCCGGCAGGAGCCTCAGGGTCCGCTCTAGTCTCTCGGCAGCCCGGCCGGTCCCCTCCGGCCCCTCCCCGCTTCCTGTCCCCCGCCTGATTCTCGGCCTCAGTACCCCCAGCACGCTCTCCGCCCGCCGCCAGCAGCTGGGCAATTCACCGAGCATACAAAAGAGTAGACTCAATTCAAAGGCAGCAAATCAAGATAAATCCTATAGTGTGTGGGGACCGGAGAGGGAATGTGAATGAACGCCCACAGCGCAGCCAGCACTATATGGACTAGCACAGCCTGGGGCGGCAGGACCTGGTACCGCTTGGGTACTGAGGGTTCCCAGGAGCCGGGACAGGGGAGTGGGCTGAGCTGCCTCCCCCTGCCCTGCCTTCAAAGCAACCTCTGGAATTTAGGAATTTAGTGCTTTGTGGTTTTCTCCCGCTGCTGGGTGGGGCTCCAATGAGGGGAGATGCAGAGCCCTTAAGAGGGGCGCTAGGACAGAAGTCAGGGTGCCCACGTGATTACATGCAAGTCCTGAGGAACAGTGTTCCAGGGACTACATCACAGCTCCAGGATCATGAGACCTAGGGAAGAAGGGTAATTGGGCCTTTTGGGGCGTCTGGCCTGTGGCCTTTCTCCTTCTGCTGCCCCAAACTTGAAGCTCTGTCCCAGCCAGAAAGCTGGCCAAGAGCAGGCCGGTGTTTATTCACCAAATAGATACAGCCAGCCTGGGACACACCAGCCTGGGCCCATGGAACGTGGAGGGGCAGAAGGGCGCCTCTCTCCTCCCTGCTGTGTCTAAAAGGAGCCCTGCTGCAGCTCCACCTGGAGAGAAACTGGTCATCCCCCAGAGCCTCTCTGGTCACTCTTGGAAGGTCTGAGAAAGCAATCTTAACGACCTCAGCCCTGCGAAGAAAATACCTGAGGCCCAGCTCCATCGTTCACCCCATCAAAGGCAGGCCACTGAGAGAGGTGACTGACTTTCCCTTTGCAGCAGGTTTTCCCGGGCCTGTGCAGGTCAGTCGCAGCTGGGGCTCTGGAAGGACCCTCGCTGGCCTTTGATGTATGTGGCCGGTGTGCTGGGCGCTGTGCTATGCTCCTATCCCGACTCACACTGCGACCCAGTCGCTATTCCCCAGGCACCCGGCCTATGAGCCCATTTCTGCGGGGTGCAAGCTGAGGCCGAGGACTCAGATCGCCCTGGATTCATACTGCCAGACGCCCAGGGCAAGTGTGTGCCCACTCAGGGTCAGGGATCCGCCCAGAGGTCAACTAGAGGGGCAGTGTAAGAGTCCCCGCGGTAGAGCGTCCGCAACCCGAGGAGCAGAGAGCATAGCAAAGAGCTGGGGGGCGGGAGGATTGGAGGCGGGGCCGAACACCGTGAGGTCGAGTCCTCGCTGCCGCGCCCCCCTCCCTGAGCCGAGGCTGCTCTGTCCGGCATTGACTGAGTCCCCCAGAGTCCAGCTGGGTCGCCCCTCCCCCGTGGCCGTGCTGACAGGCAGCCTGCATGTAAGTCATTAATTCTGTTACAGAGACGCTAGCGCCGCCGCCGCGAGGACATCTGTCAGGGGCCCAACGCCGCGCTCCACGCCCCCGCCCCCTCCCCCAGACTCAGAGCTGGGGCGGAGGAGGGGTCAGAGAAGGAGACACCAAAGCTGGGAGGTTGCTGGAGTCGCGCAGGCTAGCGCTGGAGGGCGTTGGAGTCCGAGAGTTAACCGGGAGGGGGGCGGGGCCCGCAGCCGGCCCCAGGGACAAAGATCCCCAAGCTGCTTGTAGAGGGGCTCTGCAGACCCCGAGGCAGAAAGAAGTACCCTGTATTCCCTATCTCCCCAAATCCTCTAATCCACTCAAGCTCTGACCTGAGTGTTGGCGTGGGGCTGAGGTGGGGAAACCGAATCCTCCTAGGCCCTTGGGGCGCGGGAAGGCGACGCTGTATGAGGGGGAGCACCAGGACATTGCCTCTTTCCTGCACATGCAACGGTGGCTACACCCCGAAACCATACAGGAGCTTCGAAGCTTCCCTCTGCTCTCCACAAGCCCTTAGGCTCTCCCGGGAGCCCCCTCCCCCGCCTCTCAGAAGGGGAGGCACTCGGCCGCAGGGGCGGGAGGATGTGTCGCGCGTCGCCTGGGGTTGGGAGGGAGGGAGACAGCTTGCAGGAAATCCCGGCTCAGCCCTGGGCAGTCTGGCCCCGGAGACCTCACACTTATCCCGCGGAGGCGGACTCGGTTGGGAATGGTGCTTCAATCGCGCGGGCCCGGACTGGGGGCCCGAACAGGGTGGCCACATTCACACCTTACAGTTTGGGAAAAGAAAAAAGTTCCGGGGGGCGACACCCCGAGAACGAAGAGGAGAGAGTGGGAGGGAGGCAGACAGCTGAGAGGGAAGAGCGACCAAATAGGGTCCATGAGAGCTGGGGGTCCCGCCCCACCGCGCAGACAAGCCCCGCCGTTCCAGCATCCCCCGGCCAGGAGAGGTTCGGGTCACCCGCGCCTGTTAATAGCTTTGAGCCTTCTCATGAGCTCGGCAGTGACGGGCAGAGTCCGGCAGCACGGCGCGGGTGCAGTTGGGGGATCCTGGAACACCCCTTCTCAGGGTTTCACCGGCGCAGGAGGTTACTGCTCCCGCCGAGCCGGAAGAGCGAAGGAGGAGACACCCACAGCCCACTCCCTCTCCGCCTCGGACACTGGGTTTCAGATGAAGGCAGTCTCTGGGCCAACTTGAGGATCCAGGTGCACTCAAAGGCAAGACCACCCCCCCCCTGCACCCTGCCAGCCTGTTTTTTGCTCTCGGTGCGCTCAGGAAAGTTTCGGGGTCCCCGCGGCGCCTCTTAGCCTTAGGGGTCTGGAGTCCTAGCCCTTCCAGCCACAGCGTCGGGGAGGGAAGTTTGTCTGGCCAGGGCTCCGCGATTGTTAACTTCGGGTACGCCCGCCCCCAAAGCCAGGTGGGTGGATGGGGGACGCCCAGGAGCCGCGGGCCCAATGCACCGCATCCTAAACCCCACGGACCGGGTTTCTCGGCCCCAGAGCGGACGCCCAGGTCAGGGCGCGGGGCCCCGGGCGGTCGGGCTGCCAGAGCCGCCCGGGACCCGCGCCGCCCCCACCAACACCAGAGAGAGCATCTTCCCCGCCTCCCCCAGGAACAGACACCCACCGACCCGACAGCAGCGGCCGAGGGGTCTCCGCCCCCGGCCCCGGGATAGCTCCCTCCCCCTCAGGCCCCTTCCTACCTGGGCCAGGGTGCGGGCCCCGGGCTGGAGGCACGGTCGCGGGCGAGCAGAGCGCGCGCACCCTGCTCCCCGGAGAGCGGCGGCGGCTTCCCTTCCTTCCTCCTCCTCTTCCTCCTCCAGGCTCGCTGGCTCCAGACAGACCTCCTCCCCCTCCCGCCCTGCCAGCCCCTCCCGGATCCAGCCGGGCTGGGCTCGGCCTGAGACCGGGAGCGGAGCGGAGCCGCCAGAAGCCGGGCTGCGGCGCTCACTGCGTCAAGCGCTGGGCGAACAGGGGGCGGCGGCGGTGGAAACCGTGCGCTCCGAGGCCGGGGCCGGCGGGGCAGGCGGAGGAACCGCGGCGCGGGCCACGCCGAGGGGCCGGGCCGCTCCGGCTCCGGCTCCGGCGCGGGCGCGGTGGCGGCGGCCGCGGTAGCGGCGAGGTTGTAGCGCATTCTTTCTGAGCGTGATAGAAGGTTTAATGTAGGAACCCTCGCGGGGAGGTTCAGAGGGGGTGGGGGCGGCCAAAGGGACTGGTGTCGGGTGTCGCTGCCCGCACGTCGGTGGACTGTGGGATGTCCGAAGGGTGACACGGGAGGGGAAGTTGGAGGGAGCCGTGAGGGGCCGCATCGGAAGCCAAGAGTGGGCCTCGCCGTCTCCTCCGGGGCGCCCTCGCGCCCCTGGCCCACGCCATCTAGTAGCCTCGTGGCTATGGTTTGGAGCAGAAGCCCCGAATGTCCAGGAGTCGGGCTCCGGCTCCTTGGTGGCGATGGGAGGCAGGCACCCAGGGCCAGGATGTGCACACGCGTGCGGACACGGCTGTGCATACAACTGGGGAACCGCGTGGAAGTTGACCCGAAGTCAGACCTTGTGGGGGTGCGCGCGTCCGTGAGTGCCAAGACACAGCCCGCAGGGACGCGGGTTTGGGGGGGTGGAATGGGCACATGCGAAGGGTGAGGGGTGGAAGCGAGGGTGCCTTCTGGGCCCAACGTCCACAGAGACTTACCCTCCCCCAAGGTCGTCGACCTTCCCCCCAGTACCTCTCCCCTCCGCATTGCTCATCCCCCTTCTTTGGGCTGGGAGGAGGAGGGGGCGTGGGATCAGCCCGGCACCTCGGATTCCCGGAAGGTTCGGTGTAGCGGATTTCCCTCCCACCGATTCCCTCGCCCCTTCATTCGCCTCCCGGGATCAGAAATCGCTCCCGCGGGCTCTAAGCCGAGGTGCTTTCCGCAGCTCTGGCCACCCCGAGCCCCGGCTCAGAGGCCACGACGTTTCCCAGGGCGGCTCCTACTCCCCACCGCCCCTTCCCCAGCCTGCGGCTTTCGCGTTTGGTAAAAATTCCAAACCAGGCTCAAGAGCGCCCTCGCCAGGCTGCGGCCTGCGCTCGGCTTCCCGAACCGCCGAGCGAGGAGCTGCGAAGCCGGACCCCGGCGGGCGCTTGGCGCGACCCGCAGAACACGACTCGCAGCGCCACGCCCTCGTCGGATGGTGTCTCCTGCACCACCTCCACGACAGCAACAGAGGGGACAACCCGGATGCGGGCGCGGGAGTGCGCATGGTAGGGGGCTGCTGGGGCAGGGGGTGTCCCTCTCCAAGGAGGCCGGAGGACCCGCTGGGAGGGGCGCCTGAGGCTGCTAGAAGCACCATCAGAGGCTAGCCAGGCCGGGGATGGGTGCGCGGGGCTCCCTCCCGGAGACCAGCCCTATGGCCTCTCTGGGGTCGTTAACTCCGTTCAGGCTGCGACACCCGCAGCCGGTCCTTCAAGCCTCTTGCACTGGACCCCGCGCCTCCGCCAAACTCACGGTTCTGGACCCTAATGGGGCGGGGCGGGGTTGGAGGAAGTACCGCCTCTCTTCTCTGGACTCTTGGCCCTGAAAGGTAATAGCTAAGGACAGAGCCACTGCCTGTGGTCCATCTGGGCCGGGAGTCAGGGGCGTTCCGGAGGGGGCAGAGCCTGGCCGTGGGGGCTCTCTTGCCAGGTCCTTCAGGGAGGGGGTTGCCCTCTGATGCCCACAGTGGCCTAGGCCATCAATCATCCCTTCCCCAAAGCACCCGCCTTGGCAGTCCCAGTCTGGCTCCCTAGGGGCAAAGCCTGTAGGACTGAGAGGGGAGCTGTCACCCCCCCAACCTTCCTCTACAGGACTTCGAAATGTAACATACCTTTGTTTCCCCTGAGAGGGGAAGACCCTGCTGACCCTAAAGGCGCCCAACCCCCCTCTGGCTGGAAATGGAAGACCCTGGGGCAGACCTGAAGGAAGGAAGAGGGAGAGAGGCACCTCTTTCTCTCCAAGCTCCCCCCCTTTTTCTTTCTCCCTCTATCTCCCTTCAAGCACTTTCTCCCTCCCTCTAAGACATTTGTCTCCTCCTGAAACCCCTCCCCCCAGCAGACACATGTGGGCAAAGGCAGCCTGTGTTGTAAATACATTATACCCACACACCCACAGAACACATGTGTCTACACTCATCCCTAACTCACCCCACACTAAGAGTGGAGTCATCTGCCTAGGAAGAACTGGAAAACCTCTGCATCCTTCCTACCCCCACAGAAACCCAGCAAGCAGTAGACTGTTGTAGCCGGTTCTAATGAAACCCTGCACATACACCGCAAATCACACACACCCCTGTGTCCTCCTGTAATCCTCACAAACCCATGAGCACGTGCAGGCACACAGGATGGTATGGAATTACAAAAACCACTCTCATGTGTTAACATTCTTACTGGGTGCTCACTGCTCATATTAATCCATTCAGTCTTCACAGTAACCCTAGAAGTGAACACTATTAAGATTTCCATTTCACAGATGGCAAAATTGAGGAGTCCAGAGATTAAGTAACTTGGCCAGGCTCACCATAAATTAGTGAATGGCCAACCCAGTGTGAAAATCCAGACAAACTCCAAAGCCATTATACTTAGGACTTGCTCTCCTGCACACACATTTGTGCATACCAATTTACATGCATCCTCAGGCCTCCTTTTCAAGGGTGTTGCTGCTGCCTGGCAGCTGCTGGGATACATGTGGCAACAATAGGCCCTGTTAATCAGATAGGCTGTCTTTCCTGAGATGAGTTGGCTAAGCCAGGGCCTAGATCAAACTTGGAGATAGCAGAATCACCCCCTTCCACCTGGACATTCTGTCAATACCTGAGGCTCAGCAAGCTCCACCTGCCTTTCTGATGTACACAAGCAACTCCTCTCAACATTGTACACACAGATCCCACTGGGAAGGGGGATCAGGTCTTTATCTGAATCAATAAATTCTCATTTTCATGAAAACAAATTACCACTATCTCATGACCTTCCCCCAAGTACTTTGGGGAAAGGAAGCCTGGGCAGTAAGAACCAGAGAGACCTGGGACTATGGGACCCCTCCTTTCCCCAGGGGTTAGAAACACCACCCTCTCCGTGCTTGTGATCCCAGGTGCCCTGAGATTCCTAGGCCAAGTTCTCACCATGTTGGATCACTGGTATACATTGATAAATTGGGCACTTCCACCAGAGTGTGAGCTCGAGAGAGGACCATCTGATTCACCTCCAGGTCCCAGTGCCCCACTCAAGGTCAAAAGATCACATGCACTTTCAGAGTAAATGAGGACTCACCTTCTGACTTCACTATCTTTGTGCTTCTTTGAGTGGATCCTGTGTTCTCTTTCCACCATGAATGGCCTAGCTGAAAGTATATGACCCAGGCAGGACACTTGCCTGAGGGTGTCCATGTAAAGGAGAGGAGAGACACACCAGCTAGGATTAATGTGGAAGGAACCCCCCCCACCCAGAAAATGGCAACTACAGAAAAATGGTCACAATCTCTTCTTTTGCCCAGAACTTCACAGGAACAACAATAAGCACTCGTAAACCCAAAACCAATAAAATAAACACTATGTCCAATTTATATCCCAGGCAAAGAGCCAGTTTCTCCATATACAAAGAGCTCTTACCAATCAATAAGAAAAATAGCCAAGAGAAAAAAAATGGGCAGAAGTTATGAACAGAAAAGGAAATTAAAAGGATTCTTAAATAAATGAAAAAGTACTTAGCCTCGCTCTTAGCAACAGAAATGCAAACTGAAGCTATTCTGACATATCATTTTTCACTCATTGGATGGACAAAGATTAAGAAGGTCAGTGATACATTCTGTTGCAATATGTGGGGAAGCACACACCCTTGCAACCTCTGAAACAATGTCAGAATTCCAAATGCATACATCCTTTGGCCCAGCATTTGCTTCTAGGAATCTGTCCTCTAGATACTCCTCACAAATGTGAAAAATGATATATTACTGTGTACAAGGTTACTTGCTGGAGCACTCTTTGTAGCAGCAGCAGATTGGAAGCATCCTAAGTGCCTGCTGACAGTGGAGTGCTTAAATCATCATGGCACATTCAGCCATACATGCTATAAAGGTGGACTGATTTGAGTACATCTCCAAGATGTTCTTTAGAAGGAAAAAAGTAAAGAGCAAAACATGTATATGTACTTTTTAAAATACTTGTATACAAAAAGAGAGATCACAAAATAATAATTTATTTCCTTATATGTGTATAGACTGATCTCTGGGAGGAGACCCAAGAAACTAGAAACAGCAGGTGCTTCCCACAGGGAGCTGGGGGTGGGGAAACTAAGAGAGATGGGTGGGAGGGGACTCACTTTTAAAAATATTTTTTACATAGTATTTATTTACAGATGATGAAATTCATAGTTCTTAAGTTTTATGCAGTTCTATATACAGTTCTTAAATATAGTTTATGTGAGTTTTGACAAATGTATACATTGGTTGTAATCACCACCTCAATCAAAATATTGAATATTTCCATCACCCCAGAAAATGAGACTAACTTTTCACTGTGTGCCCATGAATGCGATCCGAATTTTGTGCAATGTGCAGACACTTACCTTTATAATAAACTTAACAGACACTTTCCTTTATAATAAACTTAAATACAAATGTAATCTACTTTCTGTCCCTATGGATTTGACTATTAATAGATATTTCATATAAATGGAATGATACATATGTGGTCTTTTGAGACTGGCTTCTTTCACTTAGCATTATGTTTTGAGGTTCATAGTGTTATAGCATATATCAATATTTTATTCCTTTTTCTTGCCAAATAATATTCCATTACATGGATAAACTACATCTATTATGCATGTCATCAGTTTTGGACATTTGGATTGTTTCCACTTGGGGGATGTTATGAATAATGCTGCTGGGAGCATTCATGTATAAGATTTTGCAGGGATGTGTGTTTTCATTTCTCTTGAGTAAATATCTAGAAGTGGAATTGTTGGGTTATATAGTAACTCTATTTTTAACATTTTGAAGAACTCACAATCTGTTTGCCAAAGTGGATGCAACATTTTACATTCCCACCAGCAGCGTACAAAGGTCCCTATTTCTCCACATCCTTGTCGATACTTATTGCCTTTTTTATTCTGGCCATCCTGATGAGTGTGAAGTGGTATTTCATAGGGGTTTGGGTCTGCATTTCCCTGATGACTAAGGATGTTGAGCACCTTTTCTCATGCTATTGGACTTTTGCCTATCTTCTTTGGATAAATGTCTGTTCAGATCTTTTGCTTACATTTAAATTATTTATCATGTTATTTTTGAGCTATAAGAGTTTTTCAAATATATGCTAGACACATTCTCTAATTATATATATAATTTCAGTGGGTTGTTTTATTCACTTTCATGTTGGTGTTGTTGGTAGCACAAAAGTTTTTTTTGTTTTTTTTTTTTTGAGACAGAGTCTCAAGCTGTCACCCTGGATAGAGTGCCGTGGCATCACAGATCATAGCAAACTCCAATTCCTGGGCTCAGGCGAGTCTCCTGCCTCCACCTCCCAAGTAGCTGGAACTACAGGCGCCTGCCACAACGCCCGGCCATTTTTTTGGTTGCAGCTGTCATTGTTGTTTGGCGGGCCCGGGCTGGATTCGAACCCGCCAGCTCAGGTGTACATGGCTGGCGCCTTAGCCCGCTGAGCCACAGGCGCCGAGCCAGCACAAAAGTTTTACATTTGGATGGCATTCCATTTATTCTTCTGTTGCTTGTGATTTGGTGCCACATCTGAGAAGCTTTTTAGCTCTTATATTTAGGTCTTAGATGCATGTTGAGTTAATTTTTGTGTATGATGTGAAGTAGGGGTCCAATGTAATCCTTTTTTTTTTTTTTTTGGCCAGGTCTGGGTTTGAACCCACCACCTCTGGCATATGGGGCTGGCGCCCTTTGAGCCACAGGCGCCACCCACCAATGTAATTCTTTATGTGGCTGTCAAGTAGTCCCAGCACCATTTGTCAAAAGACTATTCCTCACCCCCTACCTTGGCACCCTTATTGAAAGTAAATTGAGTGTAAATACAACAGTTTATTTCTGTACTCTCAAGTCTAGCCCCTTGATGAATACCTTGCATAAATGTGCCTATTACCCAGATATTATTCACTGTACCTGTTAGATAGATTTTCACTCATCCCCTCCCACCACTCCCCAGCTTGATTTCCACTGAGTTTTACTTCCCTCTGTGTGCCTCAGTTAGTTCCAATTTAGAAGCAAGCACATATGCTAAAATATGTATATATACACACACTTGGGTATTTCATATTTGATTTCTGCAATCACAAGAACTGCTCAATGTGACTTGTACATGGTATTCATCTTTTGTTATCGGTATATATTGAGTATTATAATTTTAATACAGATTTTCCTTTCTTAAGATGTGTGTACGTTTGTGTGTGTGTGTGATATGTATATACATATATAAGTATTAACACACATACGCATACACACAGTCATGGGCCATGTAACATTTTGGTCAATGATAGACTGCACATACAATCGTGGTCCCATAAGATTATAATAGCGTATTTTTACAGTTTTTACTGGGTTTTGCTGTTACCTTTTCCATGCTTAGTTATGTTTAGATACACAAACACTTGCTACTGTGTTACAACTGCCTACAGTGTTCAGTGCTATACAGGTTTGCAGCCCTGAAGCCCTGGACTAGACCACAGTGCATAGCGGACTGTGCCATCCAGATTAGCGTAAGTGTGTTTCTCAGGATGTGTCTCATTGTTAGGAAGCGTGACTCTGTGTGTGTGTGTGAATGTGTGTGTGTTCTGGAAAGATTATAGGTACTTTTTGTTTTCTCTGTTCTATTTTATTTTTCTAAATTATCCTCGTTTACTATTAGTAATGAGGAATACAGCTTGGCACAGTGATAAGGGGAGCCCAGGCCTGCCCTTCTGGGTGCACAGAGGAGGCAGGGCGAGGCTGGCCCAGACACCGCTCCATACCCCCTTGTGCGCTGAGGGCTGGGGCTTTTGCAGTCCTCAGTGATGAAGGCAAATGGCCCAGTGCTTAGGCTCTGATCACCTGGTCCCCTGTGATTCATTCTGCTTGATTCTAATGAAAATGAGGCTTAATGAGAAGATAATAAAAGTGACATTTTGCAAGCTTTTAGTGGACCATACCCAGAGGTATTTTATTTCTTAGAAATAGTTTATACCACCAGGGAAATGCAGGGAGAGGTCCAGGATGTCCGCAGTGGTTCTCAACCTTCCTAATGCCACGACCCTTTAATACAGTTCCTCATGCTGTGGTAACCCCGAACCATAAAATTATTTCCATTGCTACTTCATGACTGTATTTTGCTACTGTTATGAATCGTGATGTAAATATCTGATATGTAGGATGGTCTTAGGCGACCCCAAGGGGTTGCGACCCACAGAACTGCTGATGAGAACCGCTGATGTACAGGAATATGAAGCATGAATGGCAGAGGATCTTCAGCTTCCTGGCCTGGTGGGGTCCCCATGCCCTTCTAAAAGCTCCAAGAAGGAAGTGCTGTCATCAGCCACCTGTGAACATGGCCTCGAACCTGGCACAGTTCTCCTACTGTTACGATGAAGGAGGCTTCAGGAGGAGCATCCCTCACCTCTCGCTGTGAGCCCCTAGGGGTGATCCAGGTCTCATCGTCATTGCCTTTGCACACAGAGGTGCTCACAGGAGGTGGTTTGGAACTGAGCACCCCTCAGCAAACATCCTGTACATGCAATGCTCTAGCCCTCCCTAGAGCTTAAGGGCCCCCTAAAAGGTCTGACTCGCTGCAGCCAAGTGCTGGGGTGCAAGTGCCTCCTGGCCCCAGAAGTTGGGACAGGCAGATAGGGCAGGGTCTGGGTGGGAGCTGGCCCCATCTCTAGTGCAGTGCTAATCTAGGCCTGTGTCCTAGCACACACTTATAAGTGCATGTGTACCTGCCTGCCCATGTGTGCCTGCATGTACGTGAGCACACAGCCTTTGTATGTGCACCACTACATGCTACATCTTAGCAGAGTGTGCCGGGACCCCCTGCTGGTTTGCTTCAGCTCCTCTTCCTCACTGAAGGGCCCTTTTCTGCCTCTCTAATGAAGGGCACTCACTTCAAGCCCCCATCACGATGGAGGGCCAGGCACAGGCAGGAGGGCCAGGCAGGTGCACTCTGTTCTGGGCAGGGATTGATCAGGTCTCTGGGAAGAAAACCAGCTTCTCCCATTCTTCTTGGCAGAGCACCCTCAAACCACCCTGGTCCCGCAGGTCAGAAGTGTATAAATGAGAGGCCCCGTGATGGTGCCCCTCACAGCTACCCTGATCCGCCTGGCCCAGGAACAACGCATTCAGCGCCTGAGTCTGCATTCGGTGCCTCTACAGAGCAGGGCTCCCACTCTGGGGCCAGGATTGACAGCTGCAAACCTCACAGACCACCAGGACCCACCTCCAAAAAATCCCTTCCTCCAGGGTTGCGTGCATGCACCTGAGCCCACAGCCTGGCCTGCAGTCCTGTCAGTCCCTGGGCCTCCATGAAAGCACTTATTAGTGTAGGAGATGGGACAGCTTTTGGCTGATCTCTCCCCACACCTCAAAGGCCATCTCCCTGACTGCTTCTGCCCAGGACACTGTACCCACCACTCTTTGATAAAAATCAAATCTCCCCATGAGGCTGGTCTTTCTCCTTCTCTCATTCAGGTCTGCCCATCCAGAGATCAATGGGATGTGCTTGGTTTCCTCCAATGTCAGGGAGCTCAGTACTACTCAACCATGGGCTGCTGGCCTTACTCACCTTTATGTATCCACCAGAATTTGTCCATCCCTCACTGCCCCAGACAGGCTTCTGGGGCAGCTACTCTTTGCTCTCAGCCATTCTCAAGTGACCTCATCTCTGCACGTCCCCTCCCTCAACTTCATCACCTCCTCTAAAAAGATCTCCTCCCCCTCCCTGTCTCCTGTCACCCAGCCCCCAGGTCACCCAGCCCCCAGGTCACCCTGTCAGGCAAACCCCCTGAAGCTTCTTACTACCCATGGACTTAAACAGATGCTTTCCCCAGGTGCAAGGCTCCCTGCCACCTGCATCACCCCCTTCGTGAGGCCAAGTTCTCCAGCTCTTTCAGTGCAGGTGGCGCTCACTGGACACCCTCTGCCTGTGCACATCCATCCATCAATCCATCCATCCCAAGCTTTGGCCTTGTGAGCAGGATTATTATTGCCTCCACTTGCCAGATAAGGACACTGAGTCCCAGGGAGGTCAGGTAGCTTGTCAAGGGCCACATGGCCAGCCAATGGCAGGGCAGGGTCCAAGCCTTGGTATCAGGCTCCAGCATCCAACGTGCCACTAGCATTCTGTAGGGCCCAGTCATCACCCCACTGTACCTCTCACCTGCAAGGCTTTTGTGGTGTGGCACTTCACAGCTTGCACAGCAATGATCCTAACTGATCTTAGCCTGTCCCTGCATAGTCCTTGAAGATCATGGAGGCTTGAAGAGGAGAAGGGACCTGTCCAGAGTTACACAGCAAGGACAGGGTGACTTCCCAAGAAGAGGACAGTGTTATGGGCTGACTTGTGTCCTCTCTAAAGTTCCTATGATGCATTTGGAGGCAGGGCCTTTAAAGGGTGATTAAGGTAAAATGAGGTCAGTAAGGTGGGCCCTAATCCTATCAAACTGGGGTCCTTATAAGAAGAGGAGATTAGGGCACAGACAAGCACAGAGGAACAACCACGTGAGGACACAGGGAGAAGACGCCATCGGCAAGCCCAGGGGAGAGACTTCAGGAAAAGCCACCTCGACCTAGGACTTCCAGCCTCAGAATGTGAGAGAATAAATTTCTGTTGTTTAAATTGTCTGGTGTGTGGGGTTCTGTCACAGCAGCCCAAGCAGTTTCCTACACATGGGGTCTTCCTGCCTCCCCCTTGGGGGATCTGGGATCATAGCCTGGTGTGGAGCCAGGGCCCAGGGCTCCGCTGGTCGCGTGCCAGGAGCTGTCTGCTCTCTTGAGGGCTCTGAGGGCTACCTGCCTAACCCGGACAGCAGGGTGGGGACTCCGGCAGGGCCCAGCTTTATGACAGGCTGTCAGCAGAGAAAACGCCTACCCTGTGTGAAAGAAACAAGATATAAAAACTTCTGAGCTCCTTGTATTGACTAGAAGCCTTGTGCTTCATGTCCCATTATCTCCTGGACTAACAGGAACCTACCAGAGCGGGAGGGAACTCAGTGTCCTGCCTGGCAGGTGGACGCAGCCATGTCACGGGGCAGCTCGGCCCTCAAGCCCTATCCTCCTGCAGCATCAGTGCCTCCACCCACAATCTGACCAGGTGAGTCCCTCTCAGACTGATGAATTTCCATCCCCCTCTTTCTGGAGGGTGGAAAAAACATGACTGCCCCTCAAGGAGGGAACAGAGGCCACAGACAGTGAAGAACTTGCCAGAAAACAAACTTTTGCCGAGGTTCTGGCATCTCCTCCAGGTGGCAGGCCCTGGGCGTTGGCTCACTCAAGTCACACAAGCTCTCAGGGAGGAGGGGCTATTGAACTCCATTTTACAGATGGGGTGCAGAGCCCAGAGATGGAAAGGGCTAAGTCAGTCTGGGCTTGGGACCTGGGTCTGAGGGACTCCAGAGCCTTAGAGAGCCCTCAGAACAGGTGGGCCTGAGTTCCTGAGTATATGCAAATGTAAGGAAGACTGCGGACCCCAATGCTCTCAAGGCCAAGGCTCAGACCTGTGGGATGGACAGCAGAGGCCTAAGCTGTCACTTGCTTCTGGGATGGGGTGATGGGGGCTCTCTGTGCCAATCCCTCCCTACACCAGCCCCTCCACCCAGTCTCCTTAGGCAGGTGGCAGCTGCAAACTGCCTCTTTCTCTTGCCTCATTTGGTACCCCAGGGACCTCACTGAGCCAAAAATGTCTGTGGCCTCAAAGGAAGCCAGGAGGAAAGGCACGCTGTGCTAAATGAAGGGCCGTTTCTTCCTTCCAGAATAGCTGAGACCGCGGCGTATCCAACAGGCCTGAGTTAGGGAACCAATCACTGCACGGGCTGCTGGTGATTAATAAAAATGGGTAATGATGGACCATCTGTCCCAGCCGCACTCTGTGGCGGGGCCACGCCGAGTCCTCATTAAGCATTCCTTTGCCATTGTCTCCACAGATGTTGGCGGTGGCCGCGTTGGTCCCACGGGAAGGCAAGGTTGGACGCATTTAGGCAGATGACCCTGAGCAGGCTGGTCTCGGAGACAGGGCTCACGCAGGGCCAGCCTGTGCAAAACTGTGGTGCAAGGACCTCCGTGCACCCTCCAGACTGGATGGTGGCGCTAAGCTCAGACCCAGAAAAGACAGGCCTGGCCCTAGCTGGCCCCGGCAGGCCCCTACTGGCTCACTGTGTGACCTTGGCAAGCAGTGAACTGCCCCGAGCCTTCACGTCCATCCTAGTGAGGTCAGAACCAAGCGGTCAGTGTCTGAGAAGCACAGAGTCGAGAGATCAGGACTTCTCAGAGCCTTTAACTTGTCAGCATCCAAGGAAGGGACCATCTCTACATTGAGGCCCCTAGAGTCCAGAGACTCCAGCTAAGCTCCTGGCACATAATGGTGCTTAAGACAGGAAAGACATCAGGAGAAAAATGTGCAAAGGCCCCAGGTGTCTTGGAATTCTCTAGAAGTCACAGAGCAGGGCTTATTCTCCAATCTATTGACTTGGCTACAGCCCCCTCTGGATAAGGCCTGCAGGCCAACAGCCCCCTTCCCTGGAGGAGCATCTCTCCATGAGGAGACAGAGCTGAGTGCCCAGACAGGGAAGAGGACCCAGAATGCCCAGAGCTTGCAGCAAAAGTCAGATAAGCAAAGAGGGAGAAGCAGGAATCTCGGCTCCTGGGACAGAGAAGAAACCAAGTGGTATGGAGCTAGCAGGGCCCTTGCCTATGAGCAGCAGTGGGCAGAACCTAGGAACAGGCAGTGCATTGGCCTCCCAGGAACCCTGTAGCTTTGGGCTCCTGGTGGCACTGTACTCTGAGCTAGGTCCAGTCTGAAGAAATGGCCAACTGTCCCCAGAGTCAGGTCCCCCTCACGCAGCAACCATACCCACGAAAAGTGGCCTGGCCTCAAATATAGTGGAGGAGAAACCTACAGAGAGGGATGCCAAGGGACAGAGCAAGTGACCTGCCTAATGTCATGCTGCTATGAGCAGTGCAATGTGATTCCCTCTGGACAGGTGGCCCCAGAGCAGGAAGGACCAGCCAACATACACCCAAGGTGAAAGCCTCTCCACCCTGAACTTCCCAGGTCTGGACACTCCCCCTACAGCTCCCACCCTGCCTCGCCCTGCAAGTGCCTCTGGCTCACTGCAGTGTCTGGCTGAGCAGGCCCTGGCCAAAGGCCCAGAGGCTGGCAGGGACACCTGTTCCAGGGCCTCTCTGGTTCCCTGACATCTGGCCTGCTATACCCTCAGTAAACCTGAGCCTCCAGCTTTGTTCCTGGCACAATGGAGCACTTGGAAAGTGGAATTGGAGAGGATGAGTGTGTTCCCGGAGCTCGTCAGCCCGGCCAACCCCTCTTGGGGCCAGAAGAGCCTGTGGAGGTCAGAGGGGAAACAAACAGACCAGGGAAGGGCCCTTCCACTGGAAGTAACGTGACAGCTGAGACTAATGCCTGGACCTCCTGAGTCCCAGGCCAGGGATCCTTCCCATCTGAGGATCTCCTTGGACCCTTGGAGCTCTGAGGGCAGTGGGGGCAGCCACTGTCTATGAAGGTGAGGTTGCTTCACTGGCTGGCACACAGGGTACCCAAGGGCAAGAGGAGAGAAAGGGTGGTACCATTGCAGTTATGAATATTCATGTGAGTATTATGAATATTCATGTAGCCTCCACTGATAAGGGAGAAGCAGGCTGTAAGAGAGGACAGATTGCTCCTTCCCAGGCCGACCTCAAAGCCAGAATCAAGGCAGTAGCCTAGGGCATTGGAGCCCAACAACCGTTGGGGCAGGGTTCCCTTCCCCAAGGATCACCCAGACCTAGGGGCCAACAAGGGGCAGGCCAAAGCAGGGAGGGACACAGTGCCTGTCCCTGGCATGGACAAGGTCTCCAGAATGCAGATGGTCACATGCCTGGATACCGCAGGCTGAGGGAGAGCCTCCAATGGGTCTAGCTTCTCCTAGGTCCACAGGTGGGCACCCAAGAAAGATCTGGATGAGGCAGCAACTGCTCAGAACACAGGGTCCTTTGGGGAGAGTGAGGAAGGGCAGATGTCCAGTGCCTTTTCTTTCACAGAGATGGAAAGCAAGGAAGGCTCAAAGAAGGAAGTGACGTGCCTAAGATCATGCAGCAAAATCATGGGGCATCCCAGGGCTCCATTCTATAAGTGTTCTGGCTTGCATGTAGGTAGTGTTACTTCTGAGTGAGTGCCCATCCAAGGACAGGTATGTGGCTGTTCTTGGCACATAGAGGCCCTCAATTAGTGTTTGTTGAGTGAATGAATGGCCCATAACCCTAAATTTCTATTTAGATGATGGGAAACCTGAAATGAAGGGACCTGTCCCAATTCTTGCTGATAGATTGTGGTGGGGCCAGCTTCCATTTATTCCATAATGTCTACAGGGTAAGTTGTGTTTGAAGACGGGGTCTTTTATCTTCTTAGAGTTGGGAAACTACTCTCCTGATGGTCTTGAGGAACTTCCGGCTGGAGTGGAACCCAGCAAAACCCGCAGGCCTGGTATGGGCTCCACAAGGTTGCCAAGCCTGTAGTCTGCAGGGCAGCTTGGTCCCCTCTATGATGTTCCTTCTATGCTCAGGAGCCAAGAAAGGTATGCAGGTGAGATTCACCTGAGGGAGGAGACAGAAAGACCAGAAGATCAGGGGCTGCCAGGAGCAGAAGGCAGCAGTGCTGACTAAGACAGGTGCATAGGACGGTCCTGGGTCCAGAGGGAGGCCTGTGGCTCCACAGCAAACTCTCTATGTTGGGGACAAAGCAGGCAGGAAGCCACATTGATAAGAAATCAAATGAGGAGGCTGACAGTTAGTGGAGAAGAAAAATAATCATAAATGATGGTTTTTATTAAAAAATACCACCAGAAAAATGTATGTTCATTCCACAAGCCCAAAAAAAGCCCAAAATGTAATAAGGGAGAAGAGAGGAATGGAGAATGGAAAATTAAAATCATGAAAATAGCCCAAGAAAACCTCCTGATATCTGCTGGGAGTCCACGGCATCAGAAGAGGGAGGGAGGGTGTCACTGTTGTGTGCAGTGACAAACATTATTCTGCAACCAAAATAGCAAGAGCAGCGGGCAGGAGGAGGGACAGATAATCTATCACAGAGCAGTGATGGATTGTTCCCACCGCAGCCAAGGAGGCCAGGCCAGCCCGTAGGCCCAGGGCCAGAGCCTGGGTACCGTGAGGGTGGGTGGCATCTCTGCCCAGAGACAGGGACCGCACTGGTGACTCACAGGCAGCCATCCAGCTAGAGCAACACGTGTCTGTGAGAAACTGAGGCTGAGAGAAGGGAAGGCCACCGTTGTCAGCATGGGATTGGTGAAGGAGCAGCATCCTGACTCCTCAGATTGGAGCCCTTCGCCAGGCCCATCCTTTCAGGGGCACTGGGGATCCAGCCTGCACCACTTGCCAGCTGCAAAGCCCTAGCAGGGTCCCCTCTTCCCCTATTCCTACCTAGACATGAAAAGGAAGTGAGTGCTTCGCACAGAAGGAGCCCCACCATGTGCATAGGCAATGGGGGAGCTCCAGGTGCCATGCCAACCAGGTGTCTGTTTGGGGAGAAAAGCAGGGGCAGGGCAGCACTCCAACCCCTAGCAGGTGTGGGACCCCCCCCAGTGCAGGCCCCTCCTAAGGCTGGGATGCTAGGAAGTATATCGTCTCTGCCAGCCCTGCAAAGTTATTCTCACCTCACACATGAGGAAACTGAGGCTGAGAGAGGGATGGTGACCTCACTCATGGGGAGAGCAAAGGAAGGGAAGCTGGTCACACCTGTTTCCTATGGTGCATTTGCTGTGTGCCTGCCATGTAGCTGGCTTGCTCACGCCAGGGCCCTGGCCTTATGGCACTGAGTTCCAGCAGGCAGATAGCACACACTGCAGGAAGGGAAGATGGGATCAAACATTGAAAAGTAGTATATAGAAAATAAAACCAGTAATGAGACAGAAACAACTGGGGTGGTGAGGGAGGGTGGCACTGTCCTAGCTGGGGGGTTCTGGAAAGGCCTCTCTGAGGAGGGGCTTTGAGTGGAGACCTGAGTGAGGACTGACTCTTAGGAAAAATTGAGGCCAGTGGCTCCAAGTATGACAGCGAGTACCAATGCCCTGTGGTTGAGTAAACTTGCAGGGTGGTGAGAACAGAAAGAAGGCCACACATGGGGGGCAAATAGGGGAGCAAAGGGAGTGGACCTGTGGGCCCTCTGGGACAAGAGGAGGGACGGGGCCTCCCAGATCAGGTCTCACATCTTCAGGGTAGCCTCAGGTCTGGGGGCTTGTGGGGACCTTCAGGAGCTGGCTGTGCATGGAGGAGTGTGGTCACCAAGGAGGGTGCAGTTGAGCTTGGAGAAGAAGGTGGGTGGTGGCCAATGCAGGCGAGAGGTGGGAAAGCTTGGTTGGGAAGAGGGTAGGGTGGAGAGAAGGTACCAGAGTCCCCAACAGAGGTCAGGGAAGGGGCTGGTTGAGCCTGGGGCAGACCAGGAAGCAGCAGAGCTCCAGGAGGAGGCTGACCTGGAAGGGCACAGTGCCTCTCAGCCAGGGGTGTGTAGGGGGCTGGCAGGTAGGGGACAGAGAGCAGGCAGCATCTCCTCGGAGCTCTGCAAAGAAGAGGATAGAGAAAGGGGGTGTCAGGGTTGGACTAGGCACAGAGAAGCTGAGGGGTCACGTGGGCACCTGGCTTCTGGAATGCAGGGTGTAAGGGCAGATTGTCATTCAGATGAGTTTTCCATCGGAACTTGGTCAGAGACCAAGGGGTGGGCCTCCCAGCTCAGAGGCTAAGACTCACTGTCACAGGCTGCAGCATCCCCTGGGAAGAGGCATCCCCAGACACCCCAGGACACGTGGTTCAGCTTCTAGCTCCTCCCAGACACGGCCTTCCTCTCTGCAGTTATATTTTGGAAGAATTTTCATCAAATGTAAATTATTTCCTTCAGAAGAGACCACATCCTGCTTCTATCTGGGGGTGCCAAGATCCCTGGGAGAGAGCTCCCTAGACCCTGCATCTTCCAGAGTCAGCCCCACAGGGGCTGCCCTTGTGCCAGAACCCACCCAGGCCCCCTCCATCTAACCAGATCCACCATCAGGGCCAAGAGGAGACTGCAGCCCAGGAAGGGTGCTCAGGCAAGGGCTGCATTCATCTAGATCGAAGAGCCAGCTCTATGCCCACCCCACCTGCCAGTGCCCACCCCAGGCCAGGGAGGCCCCCAACCCGTGGCTCCCCAGCTCCCAGCCCCTGCCACAGGACACCAAAGCCCTCCACATCACTAACTCTTCCCAAGGGTCAATTAAGATGTCTGGAGTTGATTAGACTCTGACACTGATGAAACCCAGAGGTAATTAGCAAAAGGAAAAAAAGTTTTGATTAGTCCTCAGCATAATTCTCTCCAATTATTCAAAGTTCATGCCTGCAGGGGGTGGAATATCTCCAGGAATATTTATTTATATCTCGATTTTTTCATCAACTTTGTGAGTCTACTTAATCATCAGGCCCTGAACTTGTTGACTTGGAGAATCTGGTGGGGGACAGCCTGGGGTGATGCTGAGAGCTCAGCCAAGGAACACAGAAGACCCCACTCTGCCTCCCAGAAGAAAGCCCGAGGTTCCCCCTACTCCCACATCCCCTGCGAGGGCTCCCTAGGAGCTCTAGGGGATACAGCTCAGCTGTGCCCCTCTCAGCTTCTTCCTCTTCACTACCCACTGGGAGGCAGGAGGAGCCCAGGTCACATGGGGTGGCTCCCACAGCAGGGCTCCTGACCCGAGCTGACCCAAGTGGAGTTAGGCTGCTGTGAAATCCACCAGGCCCTGCCTGGCCCCTCTGTGCTCTGCCAAGGCACCAAGCCTGAGAGCCATCCCGTGCCAATGGCTCACAGGTACTTGCAGACCCATTGGGAGGGGGCTTGAGGCCTAGACCCAGATCCACTCTTCTGGAAGCCTTCACAGTTCAACAACAGGGAAATTGTGCTGCACCAGGTCCCCACTGCCAGCCATGGACAAGTCCATCCCCACCTTGTGCCTTGGGCTTCCTCTGTAAGAAGTTGCACTCCCTCTCATGCTCATGGGGTATGGAAGCAATGTACTTCTTTTGTTAATGAAAGAGGAAATCAGACCATAAAGAAAAGCCTTCCACCCTCAGAAAAGTGCTACAGACTGAGAGCTCCTCCCCAGGGCACAGGCCCCTTGATGCATCTCAATCTTCTAAGCCAAGTTACCAAAGACTCAGTCTTTGCCTTCCTGTTTGCATCCTGAATCCTCAGGAAATGGAAAACCCACTTGGGGTTTCTCCAGCCTATTTGACCTCAGAGAACTCTGGGGCAGAATGCCACTGTGGGGCAGTCTCCTTGGGAACTTTGGAGCCAGCCAGGGTCCTTTCTGCCCTCAGAGCCAATGCTCCAAGCCAGGGGCAAGCTGTCTTTCTAAAAGGGACTGCAATACTCTTTTCCTATTCCACACACCCTTTCAACTCCTTCACTTCCCTGTCAACAGGTGGAGCCACTGTCCCTACCCTCTGACTGTAAACAGACATTTGGATTTGGGATGGCTGGGACAATACAGTGTGATGGTTGTGACCCTTCGTGACTAGGAGTTAGGTCACAAAAAGCAAAGCCATGGCCCTCTGGCTCTCTCTTTGGGGACAGCTGCCTTGAGGATCCAGACTCCCTACTCCAAGGACACACAGGCCCCAGGGAGAGGCCTGCAGCCAGCACCCACCTGATGGCTAAGTAGGTCTTGAATGAGGTCCTTCAGCCAGGATAAACCTGCCCCACACAAGGCGAGGATCAGAGACGAGCCTTCCCTGCCTTGCCCAGCCCAGACCACAGATTCATGAGCAGTGTAGGTGACTGTTACTGTTATAAGCCACTGAGTTTGGGTTGGTTTGTCCCACAGCAGTAGGCTGTCAAAACAAGGGAAGTCTGTGTGAGTGCTGCTGGAGCTGTGCAGGCCCCTCCTGCCTCTGCTCAGCCCCAGCCTCACTCTCCTCTGCCAAAGCCCTGCCAGGCTCTGCCCACGTCCCAGCTCCAGTTACAGGCCTGAGCTGCTTTGACCTAAGGCGTGGCTGGGATTGTACTGCCTGGAAGAGATGGCCTTCAGCATCACATGACTTTTTTTGGATTAATTTAGCTCAGCCTAGCAAGGCCTCTCCAGCTGTACTCCTACTGGCATTTTAGTGAGAACTTCTCAGCTGGGCGGTACAGAGAGGAGCATTTGCCTGCCCCCATTCTCCCTATTAATGCTGCCCTAAGCTGACCTGTGGGGAGCTGGAGAGCATGTCCACCCCTCCCATGGAGGTTCAGTTGAGGTGTTCGCCCCATAAAGAGCTCCCAGTGACAGCCCATGCCAACTTGCCAGCCCTGTCATGTGCTACCTTGGAAATGGGCCCACCCCAAACTCATCCCCTCTGTCTGATGCCACATGGGGCAAAGACAAGCCTTCCCCACTAAACCCTGTCCAAACATCAGATCTATGAGTAACATAGTGAATATTGTTGCTCTAAGTGGTTCTGTTGGGTGGTTTGTTACAGCAGCACCCTGTAACTGGAACAGGGTAACAGCTAACTGTTGTCTCTTGGGATAAGTTGGAACTGTTTAAATGTTTAAACTGTTCTAACATAAAAATGTTAATGGCTCTGCGCCTGTGGCTCAAGCAGCTAAGGCGCCAGCCACATACACCTGAGCTGGCAGGTTCGAATCCAGCCCAGGCCCGCCAAACAACAATGAGGGCTGCAACCAAAAAATGGCCGGGCATTGTGGCCGGCGCCTGTAGTCCCAGATGCTTGGGAGGGGGAGGCAGGAGACTCGCTTGAGTCCAGGAATTGGAGGTTGCTGTGAGCTGTGATGCCACCACACTGTATCCAGGGTAACAGCTTGAGGCTCTGTCTCAAAAAATAAATAAATAAATAAAAATGTTAAAATTACATTTTTAAAATCATTGTTCAGAAATGTGTCTACAAACACTTCACTACCTATAACAACTTGCTAAAATAGCGCTCTTCATAACAAAACCTAGAAAACCAATAGAAACATTTTGAAGAAGTATCTACTTGAGCCTAGGAGTTTGAGCTTGCGGTGAGCTATGATGACACCAACCGCACTCTAGCTGGGAAAACAGAGTGAGACCCTGTCTCAAAAAAAAAGTCTATGGGGCGGCACCTGTGGCTCAAGGAGTAGGGCGCTGGCCCCATATACTGGAGGTGGTGGGTTCAAACCCGGCCCTGGCAAAAAAAAAAAGTCTATGTATGTGTGTGTGTGTGTGTGTGTACACACACATATATAATTTTTTCATTGCACTTCATTATACATTTTACCGTTTGGTGACAACTTACATTCACTGAATTTACACAGTTACCAACACAACTCATAGGTAACATTCTCGGAATCATCTTTCTTTCAAATATGGGTCTAGTTCCCTGTGTTCATCACATCTGCATTGAAACAGCCGAAAGGCCAGATCACGCATGCCAGGGAGGGGTAAGAGGCCGATTGGCAGCCTGTAGCCAAGCCCCTGAACAGCTGGGTGATTCTGGAAGCCTCTGGGCTCTGTCAGGAGCTGTTAACTGGCCCTAAGAAGGGTCCTAGCCATTCGATATTTGTCATTTTGCACTCTTTTTCTTAGAGAAGGCCCCCAAAGAGTTACAGCATCAGGCCCCACAAAACCTGTAAGAGATAGGGCACAGAGGTGCTAAGCCTCCTGGGGACCTACACCACCCCTGCCCCCAGCCCCACACCCTGCACCTGACTCTCAGTGGCTGCTCAGGGCAGACGAAGCTGGAGAAAGAGGTGGATCCACGGGGCGCCACTCACTTGAGTGCCTCACACAGGAAAGGCAGGGGTGGGGGGCGGAGCCTGGGTGCACTCAAGGCAGGGACTGCCACAGAGTCACAGGCACGGGACTTCTAGAAGCTCCCCCAGAGCCTGAGGGGCCTCAGGGCAGTCACCCCAACATGCCCTTCCAGACCCTGCCTCAGCCACACCCACCCAGCAACCCCACTTCGAGGCCACCCTGGAGGGACACAGAGATCACATGTACAGAGACGCCAGAGAGAGCTATGTGGTGGCCTCAGACTAGCAGGCCACAGGCTGTAGGGGAGGGCAAGAGCGGGCCCCTGGGTCTTATTTCAGGTGCAGGACCTCCTGCCCACATCTTTTCAGCAATGAAGGAAGAGCTGAGTCTCCACCAGCCCCTGTGATGATGAGTTCATAGAGTCCTCTTCTGCAGGAAGCACTCTCTGCTTCTATGGGAACCTCCCCTGTGCACCAGCTGGCCAGGGTGAGGTCATCCCTGGGGGGCGTCCTGTCCCTAGCTCCCACCTAGCTGCCTGACCCTGGCCTCGCATGCCACCCTAGGGTTTCTGCCTGAGGGGATCCAGCCCACCTCTCAGGGACCACGTGCACCAGAGCTGCCCCTAGGCTTGCTGGAGCCACGTGGGGTTTCCTATCTCCGGGGAGCCCATGTGAGGGTGTGGGGTGGGGCTTCTCTCTGGAGACAATTAAGCACAGGTCTCCTGAGCTGACATCCTGCAACTCACCTGAATTTCCCAGCAGCTGCCCTCATGTGGCTTCCCTTAGACTGGGCCTTAAGGTACTAGGGCCCTTTCCCCACCTGCTGAAGCCCCACAATTGGCTCCTCTCAGGCAGACAAGGGGCTCCCACAGACTCCCCCTTAAACTCCCCCACTCAATGGCTCATGCCAAGAAAGTCCATGTTCTCACTTGAAACCTTTCCCTATCTCAAAAAGCCCTGTTCTACGAAAGAAATCCTCTGTGCTTTCAGAATAATGCCTCTGCTGCTAGTTTTTAAAAATTCATCCAGAAAGTCAATTGATTTCTTTGTACTCAGCTCTGTTCACCTCCCCCTAGGCAGCAGAGGCCATAGAGCGGAGGAACAGAGACAACCGTGGAAAAGATAAAAGCCTCTGTTACTGCTCCGAACTGTGTTGTGTCGTACCTGGACCAGGACCTCTTGGAGGCAGGACAGCCCCAGAAGTCCCAGCTGTAGTGGAAGGCAGGGACAGATGGGAAGGGGCCCACTGCCCCCCAGGGCCCTGCTTTCCCTCCATCCCAGAGAACCATCCCTGGATGTTAGCCTCATCTGCGCCACACGCCCTGCGCACAACAGAAATGCTCAGGCCTGGCCAGGGACGCGGGTGTCAGTTGCAAGCAGCCTTTGGTGTGCATAGGTGAGATGCAGGTGTGCACAAGTGAGATGGGGTGAGCACAGGTGTGGTGGGATGATCACAGGTCAGGTGAGGTAGCACAGGTGAGGTAAGATGCACAAGTGAGGGAGGAGGTGTGCACAAGTGAGGAGATATACATAGGTGAGAGAGTAAGCGTAGGTATGCACAGGTGAGGAGGTGTGCACAGGTGAGGTGAGGTGTGCACCAGTGAGGTAGGGTGTGCACAGGGGAGGTGGTATGCACTAGTTAGGTAGCGAATACACAGGTGAAATGGGATATGCGCAGGTGAGGCAGGTGGGATAGCGGCAGGGCTTCCAGGTCCAATAATCATGTCACTTCAAAGCTCACGTCTGTGACTCAGGCTTCAGACAGTGATACCAGTGGCCTAAACACTCAGGCCCCATGCTCCCACTGCTTCTCATCTCTCAGTCCTCCGTGTTCAAGGGCTGCTTCCTCAGGGTACCATGGATTCTGGGGTGGCAGAAGGCTTCCTCTGTGTGGGGACAGTGAAGGACAACTCTGGGTGCCCAGTGAAACAGCTACAGACAATAGGGGCCATCATTAGGGTGTTGGCTGTGCTTGTGTCTGTGGTGGAATCTCAGTTCCTATGGCTTTGGCTCTGATAGTGGAAAAGGAGCGTGGTGGCTTAATCTAGGTCTGTCCCCATCAGACATTCCCTCTGCCCTCTGCCCAGCTCCTCACCCTTCTTACAGAAACAGTGTAACCCTTCAGCACCAGGTTTCAGCTACACCTGCATAGAAGCCACAGAATGCAGGAGCATGAAGAACTCTGGAACACCAAATCACTCAACTCTCATTTAAAGACAGGGAAACATAGATCTCAGAAGGCACATCTATACCCCAGTGTCCAGAACAACTGGTGACCAGGAACTGTGGGATTGGTAGGTGGAAGAAGATAGAAGGATGGGTGGGCGGGTGAATAGGTAAAGAATGGGTGGGTGGATGTGTGGATGGATGGGTGGGTGCTGAGAACTCACAGCATTAAGACATGACCACTGACATCCTGATTTTATTCCATAATGTAAAGAATTAGTCGGAAATACAGTAGAACTTCCATAACTGGTCAACATTCAGAAGTGGTCAATATGAGGAGCTGCAGCTACTGTACTGATATGTACATGTGGTGCGTGTCTGGTCATGGGCAAGCTCCCAGCACAGCCCACCTGCAGGAGGGAAGGGACCCAGGGTACCTGCAGCGTCCAGAGATTGAGGCAAGCCCTACCAGTTTTGGGTGGTTTTTTTTGGAAATTAACGTACCAGTTGTAAAATTCATAGGAATGCAGAGGACTCAAAAGATGCAAAATGACTTTGAAGAAGAGCAAAGTTGGAGCACTAACACCGCTTGATTTCAAGACATATTATAAAACTATAGTAATCAAAACAGTATGGAAGTGTTATAAATATAGACAAATAGATCAATGAAACAGAAAGCCCAGGAATACCTAATATACATGGGCAACTAACTTTTGGCAAAAGAGCAAAGGCAAATGGAGAAAAGAAAGTCTTTTCATCAAATGTATTCAAACATTTAGGTATCCATATGTGCAGAAACAAACTTTTATCCATAGTTGACAATGTAACAAAATTAAACCCAAAATGGATCATAGACCTAAATGTAAAACCTAGAATTACAAAAATTCTACATGTATATGAAAACATAAGAGAAAATATTTGTTTAGGTAGAGATTTTTTAGGTATAACATCAAAAGCATAATCCATAAGAGAAAAATAAACTGGATATCATCAAAATTAAATATCTTTTGCTCTTTAAAAGTCACTGTAAGAAGAATGAAAGGACATCTTACAGACTGGGAGAAAATATTTGTAACCCATATATCCAACAAAGGATCCAGAATATATAAAGAAATCTCAAAATATAACATTAAGAAAACAACTTTAAAATGGACAAAATATTTGAACAGATACTTCATCAAAAAGAAATAGAAATGGTAAAGAAGTACCTGAAAAAAGGCTTAGCATCATTAGGTATTAAGAAAATGCAAATAATTAAAACCCCAATGAGTAAGAGTGGCTCACATAAAAAAATTCCCAAAAATACAGATGTTGGTGTGGATGTGGAGAAAAAGGAACACTTCTGCACTGCTGGTGGGAGTGCAAGCTAATATGTCCCTTTTGGAAAGAAGTATGGAGAATACTCAGGGACCTAAAAGTAGACCTGCTGTTTGATCCTGCAATTCCTCTACTAGGTGTATATCCAAAAGACCAAAAATTACTTTATAACAAAGATACTTGCACCAGATTTTTCACTGCAGCTCAATTCATAATAGCCAAGTCATTCAAGAAGCCCAAATGCCCATTGACCCATGAATGGATTAATAAATTGTGGTATAAGTATATCATGGAATATTAATATGCAACCTTAAAAAAAGATGGAGGCTTTACCTCTTTTACGTTTACATGGATGGAGCTGGACTATATCCTACTTAATAAAGTATCTCAAGAATGGAAGAAAAAATATCCAATGTACTCAGTACTATTATGAAACCAATTTACAATCACTCACACTTTCATATGAAGGATAGATCATAACTATGACCCAAGATGAAGGAGGGAGGAGAGGTGGATGGGAGGGGAGGGGGGGAGTCTGACTGAGGGAGAGTGAATGGTGGGATCACACCTATGGTGCATAATGCAAGGGTACATGTCGGATCTATTAGTATAGGGTATAAATGTCTTAACACAATAATTAAGTAAAAGAGATGAGGTATATATTAACCAGTGTGATGCAAGCATTCCTAATTCTATATGAAATCAGCACATTGTACGCCATAAATGCATTACTGTATACATGATCTATGTGTTTATGATTTAATACAAAAATATAAATAAATAAATAAAAGGCATGCAAATTTAACAACAACAACAAAAAAACAACCCAATGAGGGGCGACCCCTGTGGCTCAATCAGCAGGGCGCCGGCCCCATATACCGGGGGTGGCGAGTTCAAGTCTGGCCCCAGCCAAACTGCAACAAAAAAATAGTCGGGCATTGTGGTGGGCGCCTGTGGTCCCAGCTGCTCGGGAGGCTGAGGCAAGAGAATAGGTTGCTGTGAGCTGTGTGATGCCATGGCACTCTCCCGAGGGCCATAAAGTGAAACTCTGTCTCTACAAAAAAAAAAAATAACACACCGGCTCAGCGCCTGTGGCTCAACGGGCTAAGGCACCAGCCACGTGCATCTGAGCTGGCGGGTTAGTATCCAGCCTGGGCCCGCCAAACAACAATGATGGCTGCAACCAAAAAATGGCTGGGCGTTGTGGTGGGCACCTGAAGTCCCAGCTACTTGGGAGGCGGAGGCAGGAGACTCGCTTGAGCCCAGGAATTGGAGGTTGCTGTGAGCTGTGATGCCACAGTACTCTATCCAGAGTGACAGCTTGAGGCTCTGTCTCAAAACAAACAAACAAACAAAAAAAACACACCAATGAGAGATCTCCAAACACGAGTGAGAATGGCTAAGATCTCAAAGACTGACCTTATCAAGTGTTGGTAGATATTTGGAGACACTGGCACTCTAACACACTGTTAATGGAAATATAAAATTGTATAATCACTTTGGAAAATATTCATAGTTTGGAAGTTTCTTAAAAGTTGGAAGTTAATATACATCTGCCATATATACTTAACATTTAGATATTTATCCAGGATCCCTTCCACCCCTAGATATTTACTTGGGAGAAAGAAAAGCATGTCCATACAAAGACTGGGATAATGATCTTGCTAGCAGCTTTATTTGTAATACCCTAAACCAGAAACAACTCACATGTCCATTCAATGAAAAACTCAGCAATAAGAAGGAGCAAACTATTGATATATACAATATCACAGAAGAATCTTGGAAAATTCGTAAGTAAAATTATCTCTGTTCACAGATGGCATGATCTTATATATAGAACATCGTTACAAATACACAAAAAATGCTAATAAACAAATTGAGCAGTTTCAGGACACAAGAGCAACACATAAAAATCAGTTGTATTTCTACACACTAGCAATGAGCCATCTGGATAGGAAGTTAACAAAGTAGTTTCTTTTACCATAGCATTGAAAAGAATAAAAAACTGAGTAATAAGCTTTTTTAGGGAAGTCCAAGACTTATACACTAAAAAATGTAAAACATTGCTGAAAAAAATTAAAGAAGACCTTAAAAAATAGAAATTCATCCTGTGTTCATGGACTGGAAGACTTAATGCTAAGATGACAATACTCCCCAGTTGATCTAAGACTCAATGCAATTCCTATCAAAAAACTTCAACTGCCTTTTTTGCAGAAATGGACAAACTAATCTTAAAATGAATATGGAATTTCAAGGGATCCTGAATAGCTAAAACAATCTTGAAAATGTAGAACAAATGTAGAAGACTCAACTCACTTTCTAATTTCAACACTTACTGCAAAAGTACAGTAATCAAACAGTGTGGTATCAATAAAAGGAAAGACACTGATTAGTGACAATCCATAAATAAACTTATTCATCTATACACAATTGGCGTTCAAGAAAGATGTCAAGACCGGTGGCCTGTCCCCAGAGGCAAAGGCCTCCTGGGACAGTCACCCCCATCAGAGCCCAAACTGGACTGAGGGTTCCTGGGGCAAATTCTCACGGCTCCAGCTTGTGTCATCACCCCTCAAGAGCCCCAGGTCTGCCTTATAGTGGAGCGCCAGGAGATAAAATTTCTTTTGGACACTGGAGCAACCTTTTCTCTACTTCTCTCTAACCCTGGTCTTTTATCTCCCAAATCCATAACTATACAGGGGGTGTCTGGAAAGCTGGTTACCAAATTTCTCCCCCACCCTTTAAGCTGCAATTGGGATGACTTGCTGTTCTCTCATGCCTCCCTAATAAAAAAAAAAGACTTTTGCCTCAACTTAAGTCATAAAAAAAAATGTTCTTTTGCAGGGGGTAAGGAAGGTGGTCATCAAAAAGAGAAAGAAAAAAATACTGTGATGGGGATGGCACGTTACATCCATGGGAATGGGACAGGAGTGTATCGACTGACAAGCAGCTGGTCCATCCTTAACTTCAAGAACTGACTCTAACTATTTCTAAAGTTGTCACCCACTCTTTCAGAAGCAAGGATGGCCTCATGTTGACCTGAAATTGTTCGCTTCCCACTTTCAATACCATTCATATGCTCTTCCAACCTCTCGGATTTCTCCCCAACTCTCATTCTCTGTCTCTTCCTGAAGTTTCCTGCTTCTACACAATAAATGCAGACTCTAAAACTGAATTCGATACAATTAAAATCTGAGACTCTTCTAAAACACTTAATTTATTTCCTTTCTTGATTTCCTGTTTCTTATTAACCATCTCCTACCCACACATGCCTAAGAGCTGAGCAACCAATAGCACACAACCCACCCTGCACAGGACTGTGATTTGGCATGACCTTCATCACGGCCTTCTCCTGCTGAAAAACCATGGATGTCTCCTTTTCAGCTCCTATAGCGGAATGTCCCAATTGCTTCTTTATTGGGAAGAATAAAGAAAGAATAAATAAAGAATAAAGAAACCCTTTAGCGTTGATGTTAAAGGGCCTCCAAAATTTGGTTCATGCCATGCCCTCCCCCTTGAATGCCTCATCCTTCTTTCCATATATTTAAACATTTCCCATTTATCATTACATAGCTCAAGCCTCATCTCATCTATGATGGCTTTGGAGCCATCCAAGTTCATGGTAGCGCTCTTTCCTGAACTGCTATGGCAGTTATAGTCTGCTCTAGTCATCACACAGTTTTCCTTCACTCTCCTGCATTACTGCCAATCCAGAAGACATTTTAGAGCACCTACTATCTCCTCTAAGATCACACAGGTTTCCTTCCCTCTCCTGTATTACTGCCAATCCAGAAGACATTTTAGAGCACCTACTATCTCCTCTGCAATATTTATTAATCGTAGAAGGATAAGTAAGAGACAAGAAGTTTGGAGGAGAAGGAAAGATGGGTAGAAATGTAATGAACAAGCAGGTCCATGTGAACGAATTTTTTTAAAGAAAAGAGAGATGTAAGGATATCCTACACCATGGGAAGAAGGCCAGGTATTAAGTTGTTACACCACCCTTTTATTCTCCACTGTGTGATGCTTCCTGTAGGGCTGTGTTAATAGGAAGCACCAGAGGAAGCCTGAGAGGCTGGAGGAGAAAGAAGGGCCTTGCTCCTTCATATCTGTACCTACTTGCTTCCTGTGGGCACAACTTAAGGTATAAGAAAAGGTTTTTACAGAAGATACAGAAGGCGGTCCTCAAAAAGAGAAAAAAAAAATAGTATGATGGGCTCAACAGGGGATGAAGTGGCCCATACATGGGAATGGGACAGGAGTATGTCAACTGACAAGCAGCTGGTCCAGCCCCAGTTTCAAGTGCTGACTCCAACTAAATTACTGCCTACTTCTGAGGTCGTTACCCTTCCTGCCTGCTTGTGGTTTCTATGGGAGTCACCTCAGCAATACTCTTTACCCCCACCCCACCCCCATGGCAGTTCCTTCTTCCAACTTGTAGACTCAGCAGCACTGTAAGGGCCCCTGTCTCTTTCCCACCCCCACCACCCTGAGACCTCACTACACAGTGCCCAGTACCTCCTCCTTGAAGTCTGGGTCCCAGCATTTTTCTACCTCATGATACTAACTTCAGCCAGCCTTCTCTTCAGAGGTCTGACTTTTACCTTCATGAGCCTCCCACCTTTAAGCTTCTAACCTTCTAATTATAATCTCTTCCCTTTGTTCTCACAGCCTTAGGGCAACAGATGCTTCCTAATTTCATGATATCTTAGAGTCCCATTTTACTACATGTAAACCTAGTAACCTAGGTAACACCTTTTTATATTAATAGTGCCTAGTGACCTAGGTAATACCTTTTTATATTAATATATTTTATATTAATATCTCTCTGTTCCATAACTGGTATGGTTTCTATCTCCTGACTGGACCCTGACTGATACAGAAGAAGCCAATTTAGGGACCTAGATTAGAATAATGCAAAGCAGCATCACTAAGAAACCAACAAATAAATTAATATTCAAGCATTCCAAAAGAAGGAAGGAAAGGCAAAGGAGAGGAATAAAATTCAGAGGAAACAAACTAAATATAGCCATATCACTAATTTTAACAAATATCAATAGATCAAATGGTCCAATAATATACAGGAGCTATGAGATAGGCTTTTTAATTTAGGATTCTACAATATTCATAATTGAAAAGACCCTTCATTTGTGATAATACACATAGGTTACATATAAGTAATACTATAAAAAAACCTATAAAAAGATGTATAATGTAAATAGTAAGTATAGAAAGGAAATACTGGAGTGGTTATTAATAACACATAAAACAGACTTCAAGGCAAAGAGTATTACCAAAGATAAATACAAATGTTTTTCCATGAATAAAGAATAAATTTATCAAAAAGACATAACAATGGTAAATTTGTATGTGCCTAATAAGAGAGACTCAAAACACACAAAGCAAAAACTGACAGAATTAAGAGAGAAATACACAATTTCACAATCATAGTGGGAAATTTAAACACTCTACTCTCAACAATTTATGGAACTGGGTTAAAAAAAATCACTGAATACATAGAGGATCTGAATAACCTAATGTAATTAATATTTATCAATATGTACTGAATCCTACATCCAACAACTTCAAGCACAATGGTACATTCATCAAGATAAAACATTATGCTAGGTCATAAAATAATTCCAAAAAGTTGAGAAGAACTAAAATCCATGATTGTGAGAGAGGATGAAACAACTACCATGAAATTTGAACACCTCTCCAGGAAGCAAAATAATAACAATATCTGCACCAACTTTACCAAGCCTCCCTCCATCCCATTGTCATATTGACTCCCCCTGGCTAAAAAATAAAAAAATAATAATTAAAAAAAAGAAAGAAAGAAAAATTTCACAGCAAAGTACATCACTATAAAAGTTCAGAATATCTGGGAAAATAAGGCACAAATCACAAAAACTTCCAGATGGGGAAATTATACACTTAAATGTAAACCAACCCAATTAGCATCAGACTCCTCAATAGCAAAAGTAGATACTAGAAGGGTGCAGCATGTCATCAAAACTTTAAATGAAAAAATGTTTCAATCCAGAATTCTATTTCCAGCTCGTCAATCCTGTGGAGGATCACATTTTAGACATGCAAGAACTAAAACATCATAGTGTTTTTAGAAAGTTATTAAAAAGTATGCTTCAACAAAACAAGACATAAATCAAAAAAAAAAAAGACATAAAATCCAGAAAACAGACCAAGAAAGAAGCAAAACCAATATATAATGACATCTGTGCAATCTCCCAGAAAGGAAAAAGTCCATATTGTAGCAGGAGAGGAAAATTTCTTGGAAAAGTTCTCTAGAAAAGTTGGAGCCACTCTATATGAGTCCATGGGCAAAATCTTTTATTAAGGTATAGTAGAACGATTGGAACATTTGGAAAATTGATCATAGTACATATAGAAAAAGAGGCAGAAAAAATGAAACAAGGGATGAGGGTCACGGCACACACCTGTAGTCCCATCTACTCAGGAGGCTGAGGCAGAAGCATCACTTGATCCCAGGAGTTAAAGGCCAGCTGGGCAACTTAGCAAGATCCCCATCTCTAACAACATTAAAACCAAGTAAATAAATAAAATTAAATTAAATTAAAACAAAGCAATTGTTAGCTCCAGGAGAAATAAAAGTCAATACAAGATAGGAAGAATGGTTTTGATGCATTATTTAGCTCATCATTGGACAATATTTTCATATACATAAGAAATAAACTAAAATTGTTTTATTTAAACCAATATATGGAACGGGAATATATTGTTTCATATTCTCCCGATGAGAATATGAAAGAGTTAACTTTTTACCTATTGTGGCAAAAATGCAATAAAATATTCCTAAAACTTACCTGTCATGAAATAAGCACGTTATTTATATTAAATTCACTAAAAAGCACTTAGAACAATCACTGTTACATAGTAAACAATATCTGCTATTATTAGAAATATGAGGTTAAACATCAGAGAAAGAGCTAGTAGAATTGCAAGTTGTTGTCTCTAGGGTAGAGGATTCGGGATAAGGACAGAAACTATTCTGGTTCATTATAAGCTTTTTAGTACTAGATGAGTTTTGAAATAATATACAAGCATTGCTTTTGTAAAAATAAAAGTTAAATAAATAATAAAACAGCTACATTATAGGACAAAATAAAAACATAAAAATGTTAAGGCATTGTGAATAAGGAAATAAATAGTAATTTATAAGTATGGTGAATGTAAATTTTAAGGAACAAAGTACGTATTGTAAAAAAGATATATTAAGATCTTTCATACACTATTCATGGAGTTAAAAATGAAAGAATTTTTTTTAAAGTTATACTCATGCTCCTAAACAAGAATATACTCTATAAACAAACAATCAAAAACCAGAGAGGTCTCTCTAAAAAGAGGTATTAAAAAACAAATGGAAAAACCAGGGTGATAAGTGAAAACTAAAACTAAATATCTAATGCTCAGCATAGGCACAAACCCATATGAAACTAGAAGTTAGGATAATGCATTGCAGCTACTAATGGCTGCCAAAATATCTGTATTCCTCAGCCCAAGATTACAAAGAAAAAAATAAGTCATCTGCCTATAAACAGGGGTAAACACTGAGCTCTCAGGATTAAACCCCAGTCTACCCTGGACACAAAGAAAGGGCCTAGAACTGCATTATTTCTGTAGGGTGATAGACCCAACCAAGTCATGGCTACTACTTATAAGGCTCGGTCAGAAAGAGGCTGTAGGGCTTAGGCAAGAGCAACCATGAAACCATTCCCAAAAGGAGGACATCGAGACCCCAAAAGATGACAGGATGAGTTCACAAACGAAATTACAAAGTATATTTTTTAAAGATCCATATCAAATAGAAAGTATTAATAGAAAACTGAAGTTCAACCCAAGAAAATAAAGGTACTTGAGCCATATAAAAAGAACATTAAAATGAATAGTTTTTTAAATCTTCAAAGAAATAAAAGAAGAAATAATATCCATAAAATAAGACCAGGAAATAAGAACACTTTTAAAAGCTTGAAAATTTCAAATATTGATGAAATGTAAAAAATGTAATAGGTTAAGAAGACTAGACACAGATGAACTGCTAGAAAGGACTGGGAAAAAACGACCTAAAAAGCTATCAAAAAAGATAAAAAGG
The DNA here is from genome assembly GCA_963574655.1 of Perodicticus potto. NCBI lineage: Eukaryota > Metazoa > Chordata > Mammalia > Primates > Lorisidae > Perodicticus > Perodicticus potto. The sequence continues at coordinate 47,419 of CAUYRH010086368.1, forward strand.
TACCGGGGTTAAAAGGAAAAGTTAATAGACATAGAGAAATCATTCAAATTTCAACACGTATCTGGTAGTAGTTTCATAAGCATAGACTAGAGAGACTATTGGGGGTGGAGATGTGTAGAGAGACAGTAACTGGGAATTTTCCAAAACTGAAGAGAGTTCTGAGACTCAGAGTTCATCAAGGACCAAGAAGGGTAAAGCCTTAAAAACCCACATCTACATACATCATAGAAAATGTGCACAAAATCAAAAAGAACCCCAAATAATCGCAGAACAAAGAGAGATAACCTATAAAGAAATGACAATCAATTGACAGTAGACTTCTCATTAGCAATGACGGCCTAAGAAGTTTATGAAAGAATTTTCAAAATACCAAGGAAAAGCACTAAAATCTGGAATTCTATACAAACTACAACTCAACAGGTTGAATTTAATAAATTACTGACCATAAGCTGTTTGCTTAAAAAACAGTACTAACTACATATTCAGTAAGAAAAAAATATATGTTAACCTTGGTGGAAGAAGCAAATGTATGGAGGAAATCTGGTAAAACATTTTAGCAAATCTAAATGAGTATCGATCATAAATAATAATACAAATAATTTCTGTACTTAGAAATAAGGTAGAATTATAATACTAGATAATTTTAATATAGGATTGATAGAAGCTCATTCAAACAAAAGTTAAAGCTTCTAGCCAGAGAATGATAGATGTAAGGTTTAAGCTTTGATGGAAAAGTATAAATTTGAATGTGTATGTTAAAAGGCTAAAAAAAGTCATTAGAAGAATAGAAACAGCAAATTTAATTGCAAACAAATAGGAGAAGAAAAATGAATAAAGAAAGTGCACTCAAACCTACACATAGCAAGACAGAAACAGAAGAAGAGAAAAACACAACACAAAATAAAGTTTCAAAAATAAGTCTTAACAAACTCTTTAACTGTATTTTAAGAAAGAAACCAGTTAGGAGTCTCTGAGACAAGGTTGAACTATCAAAAAATATAGATGAAAACTTGACTCCTGGTCTGAGAATCTCTATTTTCTAACTAGAACGTAATAGAGAGAGTGAGGGGAGATCTCATCAAAGATTTTGCATCAAAAGTTAACAGGCACTCATTGAAACTAGCTCAAATAAAGGACAGTCTATTTAAATGTCACAGGAACAAATTGTCAAGAGAAAATCTGGTCATTTGGCCAGTCCATAGATGGGCTCACTGGGATTCTGGTATCAGCTGTCCACCTTTTGTCCAAATATCTGTGTCAGGGTTGGGGAGGGGATGGGTTACATGCCGAAGAATACTGCTAATAGAGGACAGGTCCCAGGCCCACCAGACCTGTCTCCCACACACAGCAACGGCCTAAATCAATGTGTCAGTGGGGAACGTGAAAGGCAGTGTATCAGAGCTGAGGAAAAGGGCAGCATTGAGAACCCAGCTGAAAACTGCACACCCTAAGTGATAAGTGGAATTAACAGCCAAGGCTGTTCCAGCCCATCAAGGGGAGGGAGGAAGTTAAAGAGCAGAGCTGGGAGGGGATTAACAAGGTGGTAAAAGAAACCAGGCAGGGTGGGAAATAGAGGCCAGAAAGGGCATGAGGACCAGGGAAGAAGACAGTATCAGGTGATGGACGTGTCTGAGGCTTGGTGGGGCAGGTTTTACTGGAGGGAAGGAAAGGACAGGTGGAAGGGTAAGAGATGGTGACAAAGGACAGGAATATCAGTGCTGGAGGCTTCAAAGGAGGAGTAGTTCTGGGTAGGGCAGAAAAGGCAGGCGAGGAGAAGGAGAGGGGCACTCTGAGAGCTGGGGCGAAGGCATGGCAAGTAGAGGTCAGGGAAAGGGAGAGCCTGAGAACACGCACCCAAACAGCCCCCTGGGCCCACGACGTGTGCATGAGAAGTAACAGCCTGCATTTGCAGGATGCAATTCCAGCTCCCCACACGGACCTTTAGGATCCTTCCTCTCTGCCTCATCCCCCCCACTGTGTGGCCTGGGCCCTGCACTCTCCACTCAGCTACTTTCTCCCACACAGTGATTCCTCAGCCTGTAATCTTTCCCCGACAGGTTTACCCAACAAACTCCAGCTTAATTTTCAGAGGTAAGCCCAAGGCCTCTTCCTCCGAGAGTCTTCCCTGAGTGCCCCGTCTGAGTGGAATGCCCCACATCCCACTCCCCATCCTGTTCCCACTGTCCTCAAAGAACTTTTGTTTATAAAGGCAGGGGCTGCATCATTTTTTTTTCCTGTCACCCTGGCTAGAGTGGCCATGGTGTTATATCACAGCAACCTCAAACTCTTGGGCTCAAAGGATTCCCTTACCTCAGCCTCCCGAGTAGCTGGGACTGCAGATACCTGCCACCATACCCAGCTAGTTTCTCTATTTTTAGTAGAGACAGGGTGTCACTCTTGTCGGGCTGGTCTCAAACTTCTGAGCTCAGGCGATCCACCTGACTCGGCCTCTCAGAATGCTGGGATTACAGGCGTGAGCCACTGCGCCCGGCCTAGGGACCGCAGCTTAAATACTCTGATGTGCCGATAGCTAGTGGGGGTCTCAGTACCTACCAGCCTCACGGTACATACTTTTAAAGTATAGACATGAATTTCAAGAGCTTTGAAAGAAATTATGTTATCTCATTCCATTAAAATGAGAAAACAAAGATCAAAAGTATCTTCAAGAAATGCTCAATAAAATATAGCTAGAAGAAGAGTGAGCACAGCGAGTATGGCTCTGGGGTGGACATTCTCGCTCTGGGCTGGCCAGACTGGGAGGCAGCAACACCAGAGGGAACTCACCAGATGCATTTGCACCACACACGTGGTTCTGGGTCACAGGAACAAGAGAGAAAAAAACTGAGAGGCCACCACCACTTGTCTACGTCCCATACATTATCCCATGTCACTTGCACAATAGGCCCTGGGGTGGAAATTTGTTCACCCACTTTACTGCAAGGCTAGCAACAGGGTTCACGATGGAGTTCAGGTGGAAAGTGATGACAATTCTGCAGAAAATTTATCTCAGGTGTGTTGAGATCCACTGGTTATTTCAGGCCTGGACTTCCTCAAGCAAGAAGTTTATTCAAAGTCCTCTAACAGCAAAGGCCCTGCCTGTTGTCCTTCTTAGGTGCTATTCCATGTAGCACCTAGCAGGTGTTAACAGATTTGTTAGGGCTCAGTATGTGTTTGTTGAATTGATGAATGAATGAGTTGATGAATGAATGAAAGCTGAACTGTACTAAGTATAAGGGTCAGACTTTCTAAGTACTTAATATAAATTATCTTATTTAACCTGCACAATATTCATAATTATCCTCCATTTTACAGATTAAACTGAGGCTAAGAAAGTTTAAGAAGTTTACCCAAGGTCACACAGCTGTAAATGATAGAGTAAAAACTTCCCCAGGCCTTTCTGCCTCAGTCTGTATTCTTAACCACTGTGCTGCACTGCCTGTCAATTAATGGATTCCTCTGAATTAATGGCTTTCTCTGGAAATCTCAGCTTTCCCCTATGAAGATGGATGGTCCCAGATGATCCAGTACCATGAAAAAAAAAAAAAGAAAAAAGCATGAAACTCTGGGGAGCTGAGGGTTCGTTCAAAATTTAGCAAATCTAAAAATACACTGGCTTCACTTTTAGATATTTGTCCAAGAGGGGTGAACAACTTTAATTAGTGTAACAGGACAATAGGAATTAAATTGGCTTGGTCACAAGATTTTTACAGGATGACATTGATGGTATTACTATCCAACTTCAAAGATTTGGAAAGATGTTCCTGCTAACACTGGAGAATAGAAACCTGTTTTTCATCAACTAGGCTGGCCTGACAAATTAAGTCTGTGGAGTCATTAGATTAAGATAAGAGCTTATCTCTTAGGCTGACATTTATTCAGAGGTTTTTATACTGCTCGGCTAGTAATTAGTGCTGTTGAATTTTTAACACTGCTTTGTCCAGTCATTCAAAAATTCTATAGGTATATTTGTATCTTCTGTGTGTGTTTTAGGCTATTAAAAATAGAAGAGGCATGCAAGTGAGTTACTTTAGAAGTTTTGAATAATTCTTCCACAAGTCATTCTGGGATGTAACACACAGCTTAATGACTTATTTGCAGAAGGGAGCAGTTCTCCCAACTGATAAATGTTGAATAAGGAGTTGCTTTTTACTATGGGATCTATAATTTATTTCAAGGCATACATATTATAGGTTTATTTTGTTCCAGTAGAATCATCAAAACTATGATCACATGCAATAATGGTTTCCTGCTGTTTCACACCCCCAATTCAGCAAACATACTATAGATTGAGAGAATAACTCAAAAATTTTGGTTGGGGGGAGGGCGTTTAGTTTCTTTCTTCTGTCTGAGTCGACTGTGAATACGTCTTATTTTTCTGGTTTTCTTGTAATTATAATAACAACTTGATTGCTATCGCATAAACTGATACATGAAGCCTCCACATGTGTCTCGAAAATCTGTCAAACAAACAATGCTCACATTTTTAAGATGTGTGGTTTGCAAAATTCCAATTTCCGTGTTGTAATACACATTAGTAATCACATGGGTAAGAACCCCTGTTGTAAGAAAATTCATTACTTGGTTAAAGTTGCATCTTGTTAATATCAGTATCACATCATTTATTTTGTCCTAAGTGTGAACATCTCTCGTCAATCAACATATTGCATTTGCCACTTTTAGGAAAATGTGGAAAACAGAACTCCATGGGGACAAGCAGACTTGATGCTACTCATTCACCTTAACATCACCCAAAAGGAAGCTTCAAAGAAAACCCTGCGTACTTAAGATAGCCAGTTTGCAACACAGACTCTTTCATTAAAATTTGACCCTTAAATTTCATAGTTAACAGGCTGAGTTAAAGTCACTTGCTAATCAGCCACTGTGGGTGATGGGGACAGAACCTCTCGTGGCACGCACACACAGTGCCCAAGGTGAACTGTCCCATAAAGCATTGGAGATTCATCATGTTTATTATGACACAACCATCCTTTCTCAGTACCCCAAGTAAATTCCACCCCATTCTTGGCATCCCTATACTGCAGTACAATGAGAAGAACAGGACTTAACTTCCCCCTTCAAAGAGTCATTGAACTTCAATTGACTCAACTGATAAGTAAGAAGTTTTCCCAGGGTAATCTTGAAATATACTTCCCAGTCTTGAATCTCAAATCTGTCATCTGACCCCACCCCGCCCCCATTTGAGTGGACAGAGAAAATTATGATGAAAGAATATACCACTGAATTTCGATTCATCTGAGGAATTTGTAGAATTAAGTTCGAAATGCTTGTATAGAAACTTGGAAATTGTGGAACGGAAGTCAAAATATATTTGTTGAATAAATGCATGAGTAAAAGAATAGAGAGACGACGTGGAATACTGGCATATGGAGTCAGACATACCTGGGTTCGATTCCCACCTCTGCCACATACTTGCTTTGTGACTTAAGAAAATACTTAAACTTCTCTGAACCTGCTTCTCCATTAGTAAATCCAGCATAATACCTGGACCATAGAGTTGGGGACAAGATGAACAAAAGCCTACATGAGCACATGGTAGGTGCTCAGAAAATACATTGTCATTTCTTTCCCCGCTCAAGTTGGTTGGTCTGTGAGGTCTTTTTTTCTACTCTCCGGTTTTATATATATTAAGTTATAAAAATAACACCATCCAGCTTTCACATTCATATATTATCAACTACTACCAACACATTTGGCATATGTTATTATTATCTTTTTATGCGCAATGAGAAAGGAATTAAAGAGGAAAAGCATAAAGTTTCCCTTCCAGCTCCCATGGGTAATCAGGCCAAGGAAGGTAGGCTTCACTCAGTCTGTTTATAATGTGTTCCATCTAGTACTCAGCCTTCCTTAACTCATCCACCCCCACTCCCGGCTTTCTGAAGAGCAACATGTAATTAGAGCACTAACGAGGTCATTTAGCAGAAACCATGGGTAGGGAGTAATGAATGTGCTATCAGGCTGGGAGAACAGCTTGGGCAAAAATCCAAACAGTCCATGTTCAACTCTGATGAGCTGACCTAAGCTTGGAAAATAGAGCTTGGAAAAAGGTTAATAATAGGACACGGAAAATGAAAGCCCTCTTTCTGGAAAGACTAAAGCAAATGTTGTGAGGACAACCCTTGGAGAGCTGGTCATACAGCCAGTGGCTTGGCAGCATGAGAAGCTCAGTGGCACCTTGCACCTGGCAAGATGACTTAGGAGCTTCAGGGCAGTTACTGGTGATCTGTAGAACACAAAACCTGGAAGGGACTTCAGAAATCATCTAATTCGATCTCTCCACTTTACACATGAGCTTAGAACTCTCCAGAAAGCTGAACTGGCTGGATCAACCGATTAGAAACAGACTCATATTTAGTACCAAAGACCTCCAGATAATCAAGGCAATGCTTGACTCACTAGCCCATGCTGTCTCCTTGCCTTTGAGGATGACATTTAGGACCATTTGGACAGTATACAATGAGACTTTAAGCGGGGCCAGGTTTCCTTGGACCATTTCTAGAGCAATTAACTCCCAGAAAAATAAACCCGTCCATCCACGAGTTTACATTTGGAATTAGTGCTCTTAATTGAGTTACAACTGCTAACATTCTTCAACTGTGTAGAAGAGAAGGTGGAGGAAGAGAAACCAAAAGAAATCAAATGCCCCCCTCGGCCTGATTCCCCAGCTGGAGCTGCACCCACCTCGACTCAGCTCACAAAGTTGTTCCCAAATCCCTACAGATGCCAAGCGCTGCTGGTAAACAGGTGAAATGATGCACCACATTTCACAAGCAAGACCACTCTTTTTCTTTATGCTTTATCCATGTTGTTGGAATGAATAAAATTAAAATTAAAGTATTTTTTCAGTGTATTTTTATCCCATTGGTAGCTATTAAAAATACAACTGTGATTATATGAACGGATCTATGAAAACATCTTGATATTTAAAAAAGCATTTCCTTGGTCAAAGAAGTGGGGACATTTCTTTTAGCTTTTTTGTCCATATTGGAAATGTATGTCCTACGTGATTCTGTTCATCATGGCACTATTTTTAAAAACCTATTCTATATGTTCCTAAGTAGAGAAAGAACTTAGACATTATCAATTAAAATTCCCAGAAGGGGTCTGTTCCCAGGGTACTTCATTTCTACAAGCATGTATTAAGCACTCACCGCATACACAGCACTCCAGACAGTCTGGGATAAACACAGGCAAGAAAGTGACCATTTGAGCAGGCCCAACACATCTACAAAGATAATAGAGAAGAGTCATACAGAAACATTAGAAAAATCATGGAGTTGCTCACCCCTTATTAAATCTATTTTTTAAATGATAATCAAAGAATATGCCTTTGAAACTAGAAGGCAGTTCTTTGATCTTTTGATGTGTGTAATGCTTCTCTCGGGGCCCTCTGCATGGGGATGCTCCTCCATAAAACAGGGTTCCCCCAAGAGCCACACCAGGAGGCAAGTTTTGTCCAAGGGGCCTATTCCTAGCCATTCCGTATTCCTCACACTCAGATCATACGCACATTGCCCCTTTGTTCTCCTGGAGCCGATATGAAACTGAGAGAAAATCTGCCTGACGGGATGGTGAATCTCAGTAGCATGGTACGATGCCAAAAATAATGGAAGGGCGATAACCACACCTCGAAATGGGGGCCTGGGAGGGCCGTTCTTGTTCCCTTAACACAGTCTTCCTTGTTTGACTTTAAAAACAATGTCATGATAAGAGAAAGCTCTTCAAAGCTCTAGATTACCACTTTATTCAGGCCTAAAACAGCATCGAGCAAGTTTTCGTGGCCACAGATGTTTCCCATGGGGTTAAAACTAAAGACTTACCAAGAAATGTTCCTCTTCTCCACCCCCTCAGTGGGGGCAGAATCCAGTCAGAACCTAATGATGCTCTGAGGTGTGGAAGACAGCCTGCTGGATTAAAACCCAGGTTCAAATTCTAGCTTAGGAATTTCAGAGCTGTGTGGCCTCAAGCAAGTTGCTTAACCTCTCTGAATCCCAGACTCCTCATGGGGAAAATAAAGATGCCAATGACACGCAGCTTATAGGATTACTGTGAAGATCAAGTAAGACAAAAGATGTCAAGGTGCCTGATGCATAGTAGGTGCTCAATAAATTTTGGGTGTTCTGTCTTTCAGAGCAAAACTTCCCCTACTGTCTCCTTCTGCAGGGAAAAAATAAAACAAGCCATGATATCAGGATACAGCAGCTGCTGCAAGGAACGTATATAACCACATCAGGGGACAGTACCACCCATCCTCGGAGTCAAATGTACTTTATGGATATAGCAATTTGCATCTTGTCTAATGCCCTCCCATTTTGCAAAAATTCCCCAAATGTCAAATTAGCGAGTAATTTGTACAGTACTATAGATCTTGTTATCCTCTGACTGATTCATAACATATTTTGGGTGTCCCAGACACCAGTCCAAGTAAATGTTAGTAAATAAGGAAAATCACACCTCCCCTGACAAGCTCTGAAATCAGTACCACACTTCACTCACAAGGAAAGAAAATAACCCCGGAGGCCCAAAGAAACTTGGAATTGATAAAAGTGTCACCTGTTAATGCATACCTGACACTGACCATGTACCCAGTTCTGGGACAGGTGAGGAGGGGAGTAGAGGAATAAGTTACAAATCTCAATCACTGACTCCATTCGGATTTTATACCTTTTATTTAATCTTCTTTAAAGTGTTTATTTATTTAGCACCTACAGAAATAGTATTTGCTATGTATTTAGTGCTTCCCTGGAGAACCACTTCTTGAGAAGCCCTCCATACAAGTGGGTTATAAATGCTTTACAATGCTCAGAAAAACCCAGTGAGGGTTTATCAGGATTATCTATTTTACAGATGAGGAAACAGAGGCTCAGAGAGGTGAAGTAGCTCGCCTAAACCCACAGAGTTAGTAAGTGGCAGAATTAAGATAGGAACCCAGACAGTCTGGCTCCAGAGTCTGTCCTCTTAACCATTAAATACTGCTTTAGCGGTAGGTACCACAATTATCTCCATTTTACAGATGAGAAAACTGAGGCTCAGAGATTTAGTAACGCTACTCAAGATCTCACATAGCTACAGGGTGGTGGCGGAGCTGGGATTTAATATGAGGTCTGTTTATACAATGCTACCCAAGACCACAGGGTCATAACTTTTACTAAGGTTTGAAAAAAAGTCTTACCTTAAATAGTTTCTAGTTTTACTGGCCACGTATTCAAAAAAAAAAAAGCGATCTTTGGAAGACCTGAAGCCGTACACGTGAACGGACTCCGCTCCTGTACATTCACTGGTAGTGGAGACTCCAGCACTTGGCTCTGAACTCTGGCACTAGAGAGACTTTCCTCCAAGCAGGACTGAGGGCTGGGCTGCGAAATGCTTTTCTGTTTTGCTTTTGTCTTTTGTTTCCCTGACTTGAAGAAAACGGAGACAAATCAAGTCGCTGAAGTTGCAAGATACATACTTACGTGCTTTCTTTGTGATGTGTGCCTCAACCTGGTTCTTTTCACCCTGTTAACTTTTCAAAAACTATTAAGAAGAAGAGTGACAAAAAGCTGTGCGGGGAGAGGAGAGGGTGGATGGGAGGGAGGTGACAGGAAGATGACACTGCAGACCAGAGTGATTTTCGGGAGAGATTTTCCATCCAGCTCCTGGCTCCTCTGTCTCTCTAGGGCTTGGTAGAGGGCGGGTGTTCAGTGATTGCTGGGCTGAATTTTTTGAAGACAACAGAAAACAGAGTCTCCCTCCATTTTACATGTTGCTGCTAGATTAGGACATAATGCTGATTCTTGGGAAAGAACTGGATTTAGTAGCTTGGCAAACATTAGGGGCCAGGTAGATTTAATAGTAATTTCTTGCACTCTCAGCACAAACACTGGAAAAAATCTTGTTCACTGTTATCTCCTTCCAGAAAGGGCCCTCGCCTTTTTTATCCCATCTCCTTCTTTACTGTCCAGTAACACTGGCTACAGTCTAGGAGTATTTACCTAAGACAGAAAGATCCAAAGAGATTGCCTTGCTTGAGGTCCAAGAACCCCTCCTCCATCTCTGATTTTCAAAGCGTGAATGAAGATCAGAGAAGTCGGCACCTCCTGGGTGCCATTCGCCTGCGCTCCCTGACATGCCCCGAATCTCCAAGTCCTCAATCACTCCTAACCTCAACTAAGTTTCTCCAGCCTCCCCACTCCTCCTCAGCCCTAAGTTACCGCTGTCTCCCCCCTCATTCCCGTCACAACCTTAGCTTGCCTTTCTGCTTCCGATTTGCCCACATTAATCATCACATGGCAGCCAAAGCAGAAATCTGATGGTGTCTTCAGAAATCCAACAGCTTGAGTATTAAGTGCAATCTTTCAGCTCAGTTTACAAGGCTAGTTTGTGATCTGACCCGTCGTCTCTCCAGTCTGACTTCTGCCATCCTTGTTCCTGTGTTTTGTTCACAGCCAGTGTCTGTAGGTCCTTACACACAAGCAGGCTTCCTCCTCATCTACCAAATTCCCAAGCATTCTTCTTGCTTAGCTGTTCCCCCACTTCTACCCCACACTCCCCACTCTGCAGCTCAGCAGCCTGACCTGGTGCTGCAAGCCCGTGTGGTCAAGGTGTGCAGAAACCCCTTCCTGGAAGCCATCAAACAGATGGCCAGTGTGGATGGAAGAATGATCTTCTGAAAACATAAGTCATATCAGATCATTGAGCTTCTACAAACTCTCCAAGTTGCAGTTAGAATACAATTCAAACGGCTTACTAGCTACAAAAAGCCACTAAATCTGGCCCCTTCCTGTTCCTCCAAGTTCCTCCCATATAATGCTCTGTCTTGTTCATTTCACCATATCACAGCAACCTTCTTTCTCTTCCTCAAAACACAACCATAATGTTCTAGCCTCAGGCCCTTTGCACCTGCTGTGCCCTATGCCTGGAACCCTCTTACATCAGCTCCTCATATAGCTCAAGTTTCAGTTCAAAGTCAACGTGTCAGAGAATCCTTCCCTGACTATCGACCAAAATAATATCCCCAAATAAGTTCTGCTGCCTTCACGTAAAGTATATTGATCTAACATTGTCTTGTTCTTTTCTTTACTGAGTTGTTTCTGTGCCTCCCCAACTCAGACTTAAGCTCCATAACAGCAAGACTGTTTCTACCTCACAGCTGTTTCTCCAGGGCCCAGAATAGTCTTGACACTAACAGGTGTTCAGCAAATATTTGTTGAATGGATAAAAGAGTAAAAACAGATAAAGAGGAAAGTTGGAGGACTAAAGAGCAGGTGAAGGCCTTTACAAATATAGTCCCATTACTGCTTTGCAGCATGAGTTTCTTGTAGAAATTATAAGATCCTTTTGGCAATGCACAGAGAGGTCACCGCGACTCCCCTAACACAGATACCTCAAATGCAAACACTATGATCCTTAAGGACAGAAGCACAGAGGTGAGAACCACAAAAGCTTTTTTTTTGAGACAGAGTTTGCTCTGTCACCAGGGCTAGAGTGCAGTGGTGATAACAGCTAACAGTAACCTCAAACTCCTGGCTCAAATAATCCTATATCCTCAGCTTCCACGTAGCTAGGACTTCCAGGTGTGTTCCACCACACTCTGCTAAGTTTATTTTTCAGAGACGACATCTTGTTGTGTTGGCCAGGCTGGTCTCAAACTCCTGGCCTCAAAAAACCCTCCTGGGATGGCCTCCCAAATTGCTGGAATTATGCCCATGAGCCACTGGGCCAGGACCTTTGATACTGTTATACTCCAATCCGTTCACCTGATGATTCAGTGAAGGCCCAAAAAGATTAAGTGACTTATATAAGATTTTGCCACTGGCCAGGACAGGGTAGGAGACAGGTCAGGTGTTTGGTCAAGTTGCTGGTTGCACACATTTGTCCCTTCTCATATTCAGTTAACAGCAATCAAGGAAATGGCCTAGAACAACTATCTGGTTTCTAGATCTGCCAGAAACTCTTTCCTAAGTAGCTGTTGTTTTTCCTATTCATGGCCTGGTTACTATTGGGGAACGACCAATCACCCCCAAGACTTAGTGGCTTATCATCTCTATGGTTTCTGTGAGCTTCGAAGCAGGGAATAGTCTGGCTGGGACCGGGGCTTTTCCTGCAGGTGCTGGCTGGAGCTGAGTAGGCGTCTCTCTCTCTCTTCCTGCAGGCTCTGGCTCCTCCCTGAGATTTAGTTTGACCTTCCCCACAACATGGGGGCCTCTGGTAGTTGGATGGCTTACACCAAGACTCAACAGTTCATGAACAAGTATTGCAGAGAAGTCAGGACTTGCATCATCTTTTATGATCTAGCTTCAGAGGTCACACAGTATCACTTCTGCCACCTTCTACTGGCTACAAGTGAGTCACTAACCTACCCAGATTCAAGCAGAACGGTAATTAGACTCCATCTCTTGACGGGGAGTAGCAAGGTTCTGGAAGGGCATGTGGGCTGGGACATACTGCTGCAGCCAACTTTGGAAAATACAATCTGCCACATCACAGAACGGAGAGGATATTTTAGACAATCAGAAATGCCATCTCCAGTACTGAAATGCACGAAAATTCTTCATCTGATACAGAAGATATTCTAAAATG
>CAUYRH010086368.1:65000-111833 GCA_963574655.1 Perodicticus potto
GGCGTCACAGCTCACAGCAACCTCCAACTCCTGGGCTTAGGCAATTCCTTTACTTCAGCCTCCTGAGTAGCTGGGACTACTAGAATTAAATTTCAAATGTTTCCGGACTCCCAGTTTGGTGCTTATTTCATATTGCACTGCAATATGTGTTTTATTACATGCTTTAAAACAAAAAGTTGAAGGTGGGGATGCACCCCTCAAACAAGCACAAAGCACAGAATACAGTTAAATAGTCCATTTTTCATTTTCATAGCATCCCTATAAGACATTAGTGAATAGTCTCTCCCTTGTTGGTAAGATGGTGCAGAAATCTAAAAAAAATAAAAATAAAAGATACACAAAATGCTCATAGATACCCAAGGAATCAAAAAGAAAGCCCAGAATTACCTAGTCTTAGGATGAAATTTGACCACCGCCTTCTGGAAGGCATACAATTCTGTAAGACTCTGGGAATGCAGGAAAATTGAAGTATCTTTTGAGGGTATAAGGATTGTTTCGTAGAATGTCTAACAGCAACTCGGAGGAAGTTGCAGTGTTTTGAGAATTTTTTTAACTTTGTCACCCAATTCTCATCGGTTCCAACCAACCACCTAACCCCATTTGGTTTTGAGGGAAAAAATGTCACAAAGGTGTCCAGAGATGGATAAAATGCACAGTAATGAGTTCATTAACATGCCAACTGCATGCAGAACAAGGGCATTCCAGAGGCAGAATCCTTTGGTAAGGACTGTTGGAAATCAAATTCCAGGCTAATAAAAACATAGAATGCAAGACAGGGAGAAAAATATTACAGCTACACCTTTACTTGGCCCAGGGCAGACTGTCTAGTTTTCAAAGGCTTCAAACTCAGCCAGAATCTTTTTCCCCATTATCTTTAAATTTTAAAACATATTTAAAAATTTTTTAATTTTAAATTTTACCAAAGAGTGTAAAAATTGCTTACAACACGAGGTGGTTGGTCGAGTTTTGTGAATTACACTCATCCCCATAAAGTAAGGAAGGCCTGGCTAAGACCAAGATGTGGGAAATACGTTTAGGATTGCCTGTCCTTTGAAAATCAAGCCTTTTTATCTGCCTGATTCACTTAGTAACAAATCAGAAAACTCAATCCTACCCCCTCCATTTCTTCTGGCCCCTGACTGGCTCCCTCCGCTCTCAGAGCAGGGAAGGATCAGACTTCCAGAGGCTGTAACTTTAACAAACCAGACACCCCTCTTTCCACAGTGGTGCCTCAAACTTCATCAAGAACATCGGAGTCTGCTTTATTTCTGTTGCAATTTTCATTTCAGCTCAGTTCTCCCATACTCGCCTGTGAAGTGTCACCAAATGCTGTATAACATCAACTATTAAAAATTGCCATGTCTGCTAATGTCTGAGACCGCCTAATGTCACAGGCTTGCATGGGTTTAAATACACAAAAGTAGAACTTGAGTCGTACCATACACAGTAACACCACCTGTATGGGAAGGGCAGAGGGTCCTGCTGACAGTCGTGAAATAAGACAAATCTGAAACAGGATGTGTGGCTTGGGAGCCTATACAACCCTTGTTCTAGAAGAGCAGTGACAGTTTCCAGCTCTTCAATCTTCCTCCAAGAGCAATTTATTTAGGCAATTCTTCCTTCCATTCCCCCTACCTGCCCTTCTTTCATGATAGAAATTTTCCCGAAATTTTTCCTGGAATTTCGAGAGAAAATATTTTATCTATTATAAATTCCATAAACATCTAATTCCATCTCCTGCCAAAAAAAAAAAAAAAAGACCAATAAACATCATTCGGGCTATTGCTTGTACCGGTTATTCAGCTATGGATACAGAGGGCACGTGTTGAAATACTAGAGTGTATCATGGCTTCTGCTCAGACCACCAGAGTAGTATAACCTACTAGTTCTAGTTAAGTACGTGGCTCCTGCAGCCTCATTACCTGGTACAAATGTTGCCTACCCCCTTGGTGTTGTTACCAGACTTAACTTACTGATTTCATAAGCTTAGATCATAATGTGCATATAGCAAATACACAGTGTCTTGCTCTTTTCTATGTATCGTCTATAGTTTCAGTCTATAGGTGTGTTATCTATGCACATTTTCCGGGTCCTTATAACCTAAAATGAATATATGTGTGTGTGTGTGTGTATCCATCCATCCGTAGCCAATGAGAAGAGTAATTTAGGCTTCAGACTAAAAAAACAATACATACACACACAAAACTAGTATGTGTATTTGTGTGTATATGTGTATATATATATATATATATATATATACACACACATACATACATACACACATGACTTGGACAATTAAGTTTGTGAACTCATCCTAGAAAAAGTGCTGCACACCTCATTGCTGAATATAACTGTGGTCACCTCATTGCTGAATATAACTGTGGTCACCTTTGAAGTACTGCCCTGGGGAAGCTATGCCAGTACCTGCCCTTCAAAGCACTTTCTCTGTAAGTTCACAAACTTAATTATCAGTCCTCCCACAATGCCATCTCTGACGGCCATTCCAGAAAAACTTCCAAAATTGCCAAAGGGTGGACTAGGCAATGGCGTCCTGCATGAATTCCCTAGGGGAGTATTTCAGACGTGACTGTCGTGATATTCAGCAATGAGGTATGTAGCATTTTTTCTAGGATGAGTTCATGAACTTGTCAGACTACATATACATATATTGGCTAAGTTAAGTATCATTTTGCAAATAGTAGAATAAAAGATTAACAAATAGCCTGAAAAGGACTTTTGGGCTGTGAGATACTCCATGAAATACTACACAAAACTTATGGGCTTAAATAACTGATACTTTGGCACCAAAATCAACTACGATCAAGAATCAATGCAAGAAAGAAGAAGTCTGATTTGTTCAACCTTTCCATCAACATCAAAAAATATTTTCTTAAAATGGAGTAACATTTTTCTTCAATGACTTTTCTCTCTGTAATAAAGGCAGCTTAGATTTAATAGTGTGTTACAGTAATTTATTTATACATTTTTACATCTTTTTGGACTCCAGAAATTAATAGGCAAACAGGAAGAAGAGCCAAGAAAATTCTCCAAATCAGTTCAAAGTTACGTTTGGGTATACTTAAAGGTATAATCTATTATAGTACAAGAAATGGGGAAAGGGGCATGGGAAGAATGGGGGGAAGATGGGGGGAGGGAGGGAGATTGGTGGGATCACACTTACGGTGCATCTTAGAAGGGTACAAGTGAAAATTACTAAGTGTAGAATATAAATGTCTTCATATAGTGATTAAAAGGCCATGAAGGCTATGTTAATTAGTTCAATGAAAATATTTCAGATTGTATATGAAGTCAGCACATTGTGTCCCATGATTGCACCAATGTACACAATTATGATTTAATAAAAAAAAATAAAAATAAAAATAAGGTATAATCTGTTCTCTGTGAATGTCTGTGTTCTCTCGTTTTATAAGAGCAAATATACATATTAGTTTTATTGTAGTCTGTCTGCTTTTCACATCACATTAGAACATATAAAATAATTCTATAAATATTGTCATGTGTCTACTTATTCAACTATAAATAAGTATAAATTAAGAATATAAAGTTTTATATTCTTTTATTCAGCTCAAGCCATAGCTCATTCAAAGATTCTCACCATGCCATTTCTTACTTAGTGTGGAGTATATTTATCCATTTTGCTTTCTGAACTAATATAATCACCAAAGTCTTGTTCTTCTTCCTCAGAACACTAACTTGTGGGCTGAGTTATTACCAATTATCCCTAAATATTCACCATGAAGTACTTGAGATTTCTCAAAACTCAAAAAACAAATTCCTTTGGAGCAAGGCTGAAATATGCAGACAATCTAAATGAGTTGGCATTTCAGGTGGGATAAGATAAAACACAATGCTTTAATTTTTTTTAAAGGAAAAGATACTAGTTATAGCTAATAGGATAAAGTAAATCACTGTTGCAGTGTCTAAGGTAATTCTACCAAAATGCCAGAGTTCAAATTTTGGCCCTCAGGGGCTCAAAACAGTGCCCAGCCATGTTAGACAATAAAGCAAATGAAAGACTTATATTAATCCAGTTTTTATTTAAAATTGTGATACTCTATGCATCATGGAGGCTTTTTGCATTAATTTTATTTTAAACATACTGCATTAAAACATTATCTCAATTATGGAGTTTTTTTGGCATCTCCTTAACCCTTTTCAATCCAATTTTTCTGCCAGCCCCATACTCCCCAGCTATTATTTATTTTGGGCAGGAAAGAGGTTGGTGGATTACTTGTAATTATCCTACAGTTTTAAAACAGAAAAACATAAACATGAACTCACTTGATGATTTTATGATTTATTTTAGGTTACATAAAATTATTAAAATGTTTTTTTTTATAAATAAAATAAAACATTATGTTGGATAAGGTCTGGCATAGGATTGAAAAGGGTTAAATTTTATCCCCCAAACGAGTGCCCACTCACCTCTAGTCTTAGCCCTTCTTAATAAGTCACCTCCCTGAATGTAAGTTACTTCACTGGTAAAACTGAGGTAATAATAATTAAGGGCTGAATAGACTTCATGTATAAGCATAGTTCATTGTAACTATTATGGTTTAAAGACATTTACAAACCATTACGCAACTCCAAGATAAAATTATCATATTAAACATTATATTTAAAGATGTAAGGCTTATAGCAAGTTCAATGATTGATGACAGGAACTGAATCAGAGACCTTAGAGAAATAGGCAGAATTTAAGACACACCCATCCCTATCAAACCTTATTTAAATAAAGAAAAAGGTAATACAATTGCAGCCCAAGAAATCAATTTCCTTTCCAGGTTTTATAATTAATCTTCATTTGTAAATCCAGTTTGTCCTCAGATTTTTCTCTTTACAGTTCCTAAAAACATTTAATTTACCAAAAGTGATAAATTAATTTAGGAAGAAACTCTTTACTGTTTTTCCCTTACTTAAAAAAAAATTACAGCTCAAACAACATAGGTGAATGTCTACAAACATAAAAATTGTTTTTGAAAAACACTGAAGATGTAAATCCTTTGATTCAAGGTAGGGGGATCTTTCTAGGCTGAAAAAAAGTGAGATGTCTCCTGTTCTTGTGAGCTAATAATTGTTTCCCAACTGGTTAGAATTCAGTGCTAATTGCATTTTAAAACACCACCTCTGAAATCCTTTCCTCTCTCTGACATCAATGTTTTGCATTCTCAATAAAACCTTTGCTCTTCACCTTTCTCACTCAACAAATCCTGAACTTTAGATCCGCAGAAAGAATTCAGTTCAGATCCTTCCTTTCCCCAGTAGGTTTTGATCTGGTGGTGGTGATGTTAATACCCAGGAGAGGATGTCCTGCCCTGTTTCTGAAGGGAGAGTGACAATTAAAATGGGTACTTTGGTGGCTCATCTCAGCCTTGTCCATTCTAACAATCATTAAACATCTTTCCAGCGTTATTCAAAGAACTTATAACAGAATCAATTGATTTTCATCCTATGCTTTATGAGTTGTGATTTAGGAGACAAAATGGCCCTGTTGACACAGCTGTAACATGTCAGGACCTGTAGCACATTACTGGCTTGAGGCCTCCGAGTTGCAGTCCATTCTCAGCAGAATCAATCTGAACTTGAACATTCCCTGTAGGAAACATGCACGCACCCACTAGCATAAAGCACTACTGGTACAACTGAAAATTGTATCCACTGGAGGTGAGTTGCAAGTTCACCTTCCAAAACTCAGCCCTGACTTGTCATTGCTCTCAGCGTGTTCAGGATGGGAGGATGGGAATAGAGGGTTACAAATGCCTCTTCACCAGGTCCCGGACTTGGGTGAATGTGTTCTACTTCGCTGCGACTCAGGATCTGAGACTGCGGGGGGACTTGCTGGCTGTTTAACATGCGTTCAGAGCACTGCCAATCTAACATGGCTGCTCAGTAATACTTTAATTGCAGTTTCATGGAAACAAATTGCTATTTAACTGCAATAAGCATTTCTGTGACTTGGCTGGCCTGACAATAGGTGAGTTTTAGTAACAAAGCGACAAGTAACATAAAGTTGTGAATGGCTGTGAATGGTCTGTTTCCAACAGTCCTCAAACTGATCATCGGTGTGAAAGCACCCAGGATAGAAGTCCCTGCCGAAAGCTGA
Source organism: Perodicticus potto (assembly GCA_963574655.1). Lineage (NCBI taxonomy): Eukaryota > Metazoa > Chordata > Mammalia > Primates > Lorisidae > Perodicticus > Perodicticus potto. The sequence goes on from CAUYRH010086368.1 coordinate 71,125, forward strand.
AGGCATCTTTGCAAAACTGCTTCTCTCTCAATGTAAATAATTATTTAGGCTACATGGCAACTCTTCACTAGACTCCTGACAGAGAGCTCTTGGATTTACTGTTTGTTATATAATTTATTGGTCCTAAGAAATATTTTATATAAATAGTAGCACACATTAGAATCTTACTATATTGACATTTAGAGCCATTTAATTTAAGAGCTTCATTTTAGATGATTAGTTGTTTCAAATATCAGTGTTAAGGGCAAAAGAAAGAATTTAAATACAGTTAATATTAAGTTGACAATTTCACAGGCTTCATTTTAGTGTGACAGTTTTCTCATTTTGTATTTTATAAGACACTACAGTCCGTGTTAAACTATTTCCTAATAAATCATGAAGAGGTGGAAATAGTTTCTTGTGGCAAACAATTTGGTTTGGAAAGGCTTCAGGCTCCCCTAGCCTTGCAAGATGTGTAAATCTAACTAGACAGAAAAGATGGGTTAAACAAAAACAAACAAACAAACAAAAAATTAAACCCTTTTAGAGGACAATCTTTTGGCAAAATTGTTTCATTAGCAAGAGTGACAGTTTGCACGATTGAGATATTTATATGTATCATAACCATAATTTTTTATCTGGAGTTCAGCAGGGCTCCGTAACATTTGCTTTTATTTTTAATTGCACTTGTTTGTAGGGACTGGGGGCCATCTTGACGTGGTTAATGTCAAGTAAGTCTTTTGAAAAGAAAAGTGTACATCTAACTACTAACATCACAAATGCAAGGAAGGGTGGAATAAGCTCATAGTTTTGTTTTGTTTTGTTTTCCTAGCCATGTTGGGCTTAGGGGAAGGAGCCGCTCACAATCACTGTTCACATCCGAATAAACCTGAGTGTTTTAGTGGCTTTCTATCCACATTAGAGCGGGGTTTTATTGTTTGAAATGCCTCTGGTTTCCAGAAAGTGTTTTACCTAAAGCAAGACTACTACTTAAATATGTTCTATTGTATATTCATAGCTCCATTAGTCCTTCTCCAATTTAGCACATCAAAGAGAAGGCTTCATCACTTGCATGTGGATTACACTAACATGAGTGACATTTGTAATCTTATAGGTCTGCAACTTAAGAAATGCTTTTAGAAGCTCGTTATTAAATACGCAGTGGTGCTTGAGGAATCAGCCCCGTAATAGTTCATTTAAAGTCTGTAACGACCTTAGCCCTCCACATCACTACATGCCACACTGTATTACTTACTAAAAGTTATTAAGCACCTCCTTTGAATTTCTACTCTAGATGGGACACAAGTGCTTATGCTGAAAAGAATACAGAAGATGCTTACAATCTTATTAATACATTTTCTATTTTCTCCTTTACCATCTTGAGGAGTCCAACTTCCTTTAGAAAGTCTCATAAAGAAAAAAAAAAAAAAAGAACCAGAACTAGTCTGAAGACATTCCCCAAGGATATAATTCCAACAGATATTGTTATATACATGATTTTCTTCATCTTATTTTTTTCCTTGCATTTTCTTTTTAATAAAGCTCGAACCAAACTATTCACTTTAGCTCTCTAGCTTTCAATTCTCCTATGGGTTTGAGGTTTGAGCAACTGATTTTTCCTCCTGGCCTGCGATCTTTGAAAGCAGGAAGCACGCACAGAACTCAGAGGGAAGCCAGTTGTTTGTGAGTTGAGAATGCCGAGATGGACTTCTCTTATGTGACCTACTGTTATTCTCAGAAGAAGGGTCCACATCAGGTGCTTTTCCAGAACAAAATATTAATCAAATAAATGCTATCTTTAGAAGGAAAATTTTAGGTAGCACTATAAACACACCTGATTCTGCGAGCCTGCAATAGCTGTCATGGAGATTTGCTCACAGCTAAGGGGTAAAGCACGGCCCCAGCATCCAGGCCTATTGGGTTTTCCTCATTCCAGCACCAGCCTCAGCCCACTGAGGCCTGTAAGACACGCTTTCCATAGGACAGCTCTGCAGGCCAGGCAGCTGCTGCTGTGACACTGGCGCCCAGAACTAGCAACTCAGTGATCTCAAGACTACTAAATGAAATCCGAATCCTCCTCCAGCGAACATGGAAATGCACAGTCAATAGAGGAATACGAGGACAAAACAAAATAAACAAAGCTTACAACCAAGCGACCGTCCGACCACACGAGTCTCAAAGCTCACCAGGAAATAGCCGCTTCACCCATCATAGATCACTAGACGACAGCTCTGCACCCTGACAGCTAACCCTACTTCACAACGTGTACAGGTAGGATTTAGAAATGCTGTTTCCTTTAAAAGCTATAAACCTGATGTGAGAACAAGATGGGAGAGCCACAGTCTTTAACATGCTTTTCGTCAGTACGCAAGGCTTTCCCATTGAGAAAAAAAAGAACAAACAGAATAGCTGAAGAATCAAACAAGTATTTATATATAAACACAAAAGATTCACTGATAGAGAAGGATAATGAGGCGCTGCTAACAGAATATTCTGAACTTATGAAAAGGACTCAGAAACACTGCTTTGTACCCCTGCCAAAAATGGCATAGTTAAGTAATCTGAAGAATACCACGTTGGCTCCGAGCTCCACGCCACCACCCTCAACCCCTCAAACTTAAAGTGAGCCCTGTTATCAAATTTTCAACAAGCTAAATGTGCCCCAAATAGCGAAGAGAAAAGGCAGTGTTTTAAACGCAAACGCCATTGAATATTTTTTCTTTTAAGTTTTTATTATTTAAATACACCATACTAGAGCAAATGTCTCTGAAAATATCACAAATAAAAGATTTTTTTTTTCTTCATTCAGCAAATTAGAAGGGGAAATTTCTACGCAGTAGCTGCTATGAGCCTGATTTTTTTCCAATTTTTTTTTTCTTTTTTTCATTCTTTTTTTTTTTTTTTCCTTTGCCATGGGAGTAGCAACATTAGGACAAAAACACTTACATGCATACATACATTGTATTTTACAGAGATACAATAAAAGTGTTTGTGATAGAATATCACAAAAGCCACATCTCTTTCCTTTATCTCATGTTCAGTTTTGATTGAAACACGTTTCCTTACAACACTTAAATATACAAAGAGCAAATAGAATGTTGTTAAGGTAAAACACAGGGTACAAACTCTGGCCAGTGCCCTGCTAATTGTTAATGAGGGTAGAAAGCAGATTTGAATGTTTCTTTTAATTAGCTTCATTAGTCATTTCCCTCCCCCCAAGCTCCCTCCCCCCCAAAGATGTCCTCTGGTGGATCTTTTTCCATTTTCTCTACAGTCTCCCATTAGCCCAGGTTCATAGAGTCCTTAATGTTCATATTCAGTCATTTTAATACACCAATAAATGCGGGAAGGGCAATCAAGACTAAAGAAGGTGCAATGGCATGGAGCTGGCACTGGTGCTAGCTACAAAGGTGACTTGTCTACTGAAGACACACGGGATCCACCTGTGATGAACAAAATCTGAGATGAAGGCACGCATTCTGCATTACTCTGACCTTTTAGCAGACCTGCAAGAAATAAAAATGGGCATCTTAGCTAAAATGCTAAATTTGAGAGATATTAAACTCAAACATGACTGCTTTTGTCTTCTCCACGTTCACTAATCTTCTTTTATTAGATTACTTTCCAACTGTGACATGATGGAGGCTTTCTACGCTACTTACTCCGGCAGTGAAGAGCTAAAGCATAACATTTTCTACAATTTTACTAGCAGAGAAAATGAGACAATAAATGGACCCTCAGAAAGTTTCTGGTGTACAGTTCTACAATGAATTGCTTAACTCTGCTAAAAGTAAGTTTCTCCCCAGAAGGAATGAATGAACTTGTAGTGAGACCCTGGATTTTTTTTTAGGAATGGGGACACTGTGAGCCAAGTTCCTATCCGGGAAGTTTTGGGTTAATGGGCTCAACAATGTTACCTTCTTGGCAAGTTAATTAAACTGCCTGTGCCTCAGTTTCCTCATCTTTAAACTGGGGATAATAAAGCTGTTATTATTATTACATAATACATATTAGAGTACTTTCTATAGTATCCGGCCCTTAATAAAAGCTGAACAAATATTGACAGTTACCATTATTATTCTGATGTCTCTAGGTGACAGCTATTCACTCATACTGGTTCTACCTACAGAGGGATGTGTGTGTACAGGAAAAATTATATGTACAAAGATTCAGGTATTTTTCACTGAATAATTTCTATCTGCTCTGTCCACTGTATTTAAGTTACATTAACTTACATGAATATTATAAACATATCAATCAATATATGTAATGGTTAATGACTTGTAATAGATTGAAGAATATAGTTCAAGGCAAGTCTAACTCAATGTCTAAGTTAGAAATGGTACTCCACACAGTCGTTAAATACAATCTGTTTGCAATTACCAAAATGAAATAATATATATTAGGTTTTGATGGTTTTTAAAGGACATTTTGAGCTTCCCAGGAAGTTCTTGGTTCACCCTTTCCCTAACTTACTAAAAGCCTCAAGTCTATTAGGAACTGCAACCCCCTACTTCCAAGCTAATTAAAGTGGTGGAGGTTTAATTCCCCAGAGTGGAAGCTCAGTGTGAGAAAGGTAATTTGTCTGTCCAGAACAAAGATGCGGCAGCAGCCAGCAAGCATATTTAATAAATGAGCATCAAATGTCCTCTACGATGGCCATGCACAACACCAATTATGTAACTGGGGGGAAGTGCAAAACGATATGTAAACTCCACGCTCACTCAATTTTCCTCCAACTAAAGAGAGGTGAGCTCTTACGCTACTGAAAAGCACAGATAATTCCAGATGGCACCATCACACTTTTTTGAGTGGAAGACAAAAATGCCAGAGCGGGCAGCAATCTACAAAAAGAAAAAATTAGCCACAATTCCTGATTTACATAACTCTCCAGAAGACAAGATTCTCTCGAGGCCAGCTCTTTAAATGATAGAGGTTTCTAAAATTTGGTAAATTCTTAAACACTAGTGGCTTGAGATTTCATTCGATCTGAAATCTGCAATTTCTATCACTGTATGATTTAAAAGCTTAAAATTATTTCTCTCAGAATATACAAAAGCCAATTATACAACGCAACAGCAAAACTACATAGCCCAGATGCTGGGAACAAATTTCAGGAGAATAAAAGTTAAAAGGGACCAGATGATGGGGACCTATATTTTCTATACAATTAACTGCCTTTAAAGAAAGGATGGACAAATAATCAACTCATTACTTTTAAGCCAGAGGATGCTTGAGTATATTTACTATGCATAATGCACCAAAAATGTAATTGGTTCGACACAGAGAAGGAAAAGCCAAAAATAAATGTCTAATTCTCCCTACCAAAATATGAAGAACGAGAGAGAAGAAAATAATACAATGGACCTATTTGTCACTTCTCCCCATTCTCATTGCCACCAGAAAAGAAACGCCACAGGGTTTTGGGAAAATAATTTTAAAGCATTCTCTAGTTCTACAGGGCAGTTTATGATCCACCAGGAAGTGTGTTTTCATTAACTCTTCCCCCTTGCCCTCTCATTAATGTCTCTCTGGACCACGTTCAGCTTGCCCAAAACCTTTATTTACAAAAACTACCTCGTGAATTGACTGTGCTCATGGTGAGCTGAACACCAAGGACAAAAATGTGAGACATTTATGCCAACGGGGAAATGTTCTTAATTAACATCACCCCCAAAACACAGCTTCTCACCAGTGTCTGACAAGAACACATCCTTAAGTTGCATTTCCTTATGCCTTTTAAGAGCTATTAATTTTTGAAGGCCACCTGTCTCTGTTTGGGCTTCCAACATTAAGAAAATACATACTAGTAGGTTCTTATTCATTGCCTGAAATATACTTAGTGTTCCAAAATGAACAACCTCTCATTCCCATCCTGAAAAAAAAAAGGCACGGACAACAGGAGCCTTCTAGGAGAAGCACGATACATGGAGTCCCATGAACACGTAAACCAGATTATTCTCCAGTTTTCTTTTGTAACACCTCTAAATTTACATCATCTTAGACTCAAAAAGACAGTAGTGAGACCCTGTTCACACTTCTTAGGTGTCCTCTGCAGTAAGTCCCTACCTAACATCACTGCTTCATCTATTCTGCGCTTAACAAACTAACTAGAACTGTCTCATCTTGATAGCCTCCCGTACACCATGCGTGTTGGTGAGCTGTTAACAATCAGTTTTTATACAGTACTGTGCTAGGTCAGGGAAGTAGACAAAATGAAAACAGTGACTTGGGGAAAATGATGCATTTACCCTGAAAGAGCTGGGGGGAGAGATTTTTTTTTCCTAGCACTACTTCTGTTTCTTCTTTTGGTCACAAGTGTAACAACAAATGGCTTTGCCTCTGTGTTGAAATAGGTATCTCAAAATATTTATGTCCGTTCATTGTTCTCAACTTTGCCCTGTAGACTCATGTCACTAGAAATCAAATCATAAAAATCCGTTAAGTATTTATATGTACTGACACTCCTTAAAGAAGCTTGAAATGCCTCATCAGGTGACTGGTTCATTTGCAGTAAAAATTGGGCTTTTATTCTGAAATGGTTAGTCTATGTAGCTTCCCACATTAGTAAATTAAATAAATAAAAGTACACATAACTTCATTTAATTAACACTTGCTACATAAGAAATGGAAATACACTTAAAATTACCCCATAAACTTGTGCAAAGGAAAAGGACAAATATAAACACTAAAATATGACAGCATAATTTTAAATGGTTAAAAGTGTTCAAGTATTTGTCATCCCTCCCACCCCCTAGCATTAAGAAAATGCATTACAGAAGACAAAGAAACCTATTTTTTTTCCTCTAGACTTCAGGAGCTTGCTAAAGTCCTATTTGCAGATAAATGTTGTTTTTTGTGATCCTTACAACAGACATTAATGAAGTTCCTATTGTAAATCCATAAAGAATTACCAAGTGAAGTGTGCACTTTTTGTTTCAATGCAATAACTCAGTGCTGTGTGATTGCCTGGGTTAATGATGAAAAAGTCAAACATACTATCAGAGCTGATGGAAAAATCTATCACCAATCTGAAATTAAAATTCATCTGCGGTCAATAAGATTTAATATCCAAGCAAGTGGCGCTGTAAAGAGTAAATGAATCAATGTCATCAATACATAATCAGTATGAAATATGATGTGAATAAAATTATGCGAACGAGTCATACATTTCACTCTTTTCTGGGCCAGTGTGGAATGAACAGTCTCTTAACTGAAGGTTGACAGTAATTGTTACAAATTAGGCACAGCAGTTATCAAAATGCACTCACTTGCATAGCTATAGGACTTATTAAGGAGATTAAAATAGATCTAAAACTATCCAGCACTGGGGGTGCTGGACAACTGTTGATCACCAATTTTTCCCTCAAATCTTCTAACACTACACGATTTGTATTCTTGCATAATTTCCTCATTTCTAACTCTGGGCTGTGGATTGTCAAGTTGTGGATCAAGAACCAAGATACATAATCTTTAATGAAGCTATTAGTGACACAAAGTGGCTAGCATGAGCAAGAACTTTGTTTTAAAACTCGTAACTTATTCAAATTTTATGAAACTACTAATCAACAAAAATGTTCTGGAATTGCAGAATGGTTAGTAAAACTTTTTTTAAAAAATAAATACACCATAAATTTCATTTGGAAGGCAGGTGTCCGGATTGCTGTTACTAATGCAGACATCATTCTTTCATGACGAAGACGTTTATTCCCTTTTCCTACCATAAATGTACTAATTTTCCTCCCACAATAATCTATCACATCATGTTTCTGAGTTTCAAAATTGTTAAATGGATTAAATAACTGGTTATGTGGCCATTTTAGGTTTTGTTTGACTTTGCATGTGATAATCTTATGTTCGACATAAGTGAAACTACAGATAAAACCAAGTCAAGACACAATCTAATCCGCTATCCCACTTCTGAACACCCCATGTGTGATTAATAATCTACATTTCTATAAAAGGGCAAGGAAAAAATAAAACACAACCTTCCAGGAAACCTCCCTTCCTAGATTAAGAGGGTGAACCTTCCAAGTTGCTCTATCAAAGCTTATTAGTAATTGCTAGGTATTCACCTTCTGGTCTGGCAGTAGTGGATTGCTCTGAAGTGAATTCAAATGGCCATTGATGAGAGCTGTAGGTCTATCATGTTCACAAAATAAACTGCCATTGATGTAGTGAAACCGATCTCCTGGGACCAGGCGATTCCGGCAGGTAGAGCATGTAAAACACTGAAAGGGAAAAACAAACTCACTGAAAACAAGTACAAATTAAGTCTTTTTTTTTGGTTACAAGTTTACAACCTGTTTTTAAGCAGGTATCTGTCAAGTAGAGAGTCGCTTAGGGTTTAGTGTTTTTCTTCCTTTGACAGGATCCCGGATAATAGTAAGCCAAAATGCAATAAATTGGATACGGCTAAAGGGGGAAAGAGATACATAGTTGTATATACACGGCACAGGGGGGCAGGAGGGGTGTGTGCGGATGTGTGGCCATCGCTGCCATGCTGTAATTTCAGTCATTCTTTTCGGTTTATGCACCTTGAGAAGACAGAGTTCACACTAAGGAGAAATGCTTTGCCCCCACATGTGGGAAAGGCATGATTCTTTTTTTTTTTTTTTTTTTTTAAAGAGAGGTTCAAATGCTACCTTAAGATGATACACATTGCCTTGGGCCCTCATGACGAGTTCGCTCGCGGGAATAGACTGTCCACACGCGCTGCAAGCACCACTATTCCCAAATAACCTGAAACAAAGAACGATGGTTGACACCAGTGAATAATCCTAAAGGAAAAGAAAGAGGAACACCCCCAGACCCTGGCCTTCCCTTTGGAATCCACTTGACAGCACCTGAATTCTTAGGCTCGAGCCTCCGATTTTCTGAGCACTTTACATGATCTCAGAAAAATCCTTTTTGGGGGGACAACTAACTTCTGGCTATCTCAGAGGAAGAGGATGCCCCGGATTTAATCAAAATATTGACTTACACCTCTAGCAAATACAAAACAATTCTGTTCTACACACATTTTATCAGATTACTGGGTTCATCATAAAAAAAAAAAAAAGATACAATTCATGACTGGAGTTTAAATGCTTTGTGTCCTTGAAATTATATGAAGAACTCTTTTGTACTTTAATCATATCTTGAGATATGAGTCATCAAAAGGGTTAAGAGGATTTGATTGTATATCTAAGAAGACATCATGCTCAGTGTATTGAAACTCCCGTAAACCTCCATCAGTGCAGACTTTCCATTAGAAACTCTCTGCTATCCAGGTTGATATATAATGTGTATGGGTTAACCTTTTCAATCATGGTGTCAACACTTAAGATTTGCCTCTGCTCATCTCTTTCATCCTAACCTTCTCTCTCTCTTGATAATGAAATGCTTGCTCCAACTTCCCTCTATCTGCTCCTGAGTCCACAATTTAGATTACTTCATCTCTGCTAGCAACAAACTGAATGAAATTTCGATTTGAGCAGAAAGTAATTTACCGGGATCTGGACCCATTTGTCATCATATCTCTCTGGGTGTTTGCTGTATCACTGCAGTTTTCCTATGCAATCAAATGAGACCACAACATCTGCCATGGGGGGAGGAGGGGGAGAAGGAAAAGGCTGCAGAGGAGGGGAAAGCTCAAGGAAGTGCCGTATACTAAAGAAAAACATACAAAATGCCTTATAGCCTTCTACAGGCACAACAAAATATTTTAATAACTACTCAACTTTCACTTTTATGGAATCTGTAGACTCAAGCTGAGAAGCTTTATTTGCTTTTGAGCTTCTCTCTTTAATATCCACAAATATTTATTAAACAGACCAAAATGATTTCGCATTGAAAGGTGATATCGGGAACAACTAAGCAGGATCAGAGAGGCACTTTTCAATAATGAAAAGCAAAGTAATAGGACTTACAAATTAACGTATTGGTGTCATAATAAATACTAATATTTGCATTTCCTCCCTGTCCAAATCAAGTCATAAATGTAGTTTGTGTCAAACCAGGAGACATGTTCCTATAGAACACCCGGTAATCTGAATGATTGCGGCATGCCTCTATATAAAAATAATTGCTTTGAGTTTTCAGAATCTGGTCTTGCAGAAGAGGCTTGTCATGTTCAAACTACTAATTTGCTGTCGCCACTTTATTGAAAATAGCCTGTAAGTTGTTATTAAATGTATTGACTGAACGACAGGGAGAGTAGTAAAACTGCCCCTTAAGATGGCTTTTAATAGGAAGCCCAAGAAACAAATTTTGCAGCAGCATCGATTTGAAGAGTTCAATCAAAACTCCATTTCAAAACTAATTAGTCTGAGATCCACGACACATTGACACGTTCTTGCAGAATCAGAACAGTTATAGAAAGAAAGCTGAAATAATACACTGTCAGGACCTCTAGCCACAGGACCACACCATGTGGGAGTTTGGTGGGGGGGCCTCTGGGCAGCTGTCTCCTACTGCTGGAACCTTTCAACAACAGTGGATGAGGACCTCCTGCTGTCTTACCTACAGCACTGCTGCGGAAGGGAGTTCCCAGAAGGGCAAAGTGGCCAGAGAATTAGCATGGCCCCCAAATAGCAGAGCTATTCCAATCCCCATGAGGGGTACCAAATTCAAACAATTCAGGTAAAAATAAAGTTAAAAACCATTGACCTGGCAATACATGCTGAGGAAAAAGGGAGGAAAGTAATTGGGGGTGGAGGTGGGGTGGAGGTACAGAATCCTACAGGGTAAGGACCAAATATCCTCTTACAGCAACCCCGAAGTATTTTAATGGATAAGGGACTATAATTATGGCTGGCACAACCAACAGGTACACAGTGATATTCCATCTCAAAAATATCCCTTCACAGGACTGATCTGATTACCCAGCCTAAGTGTTCATTTAACAGTTCACCCTGAGTAAAGTCAGTTGTATATCTTCAACATTTTAATAATCAAGACAGTCCTATATAATCCAAAAGCTTTTCATGTCTCATTTTTTCCGGCATTGTTATCATAACCTTTCAGAGCACAATCAGCCACAAAATGGTGGGATTCCTGAAGTGTCAAAACTTACAGTTACAAAGTTTGAAAATGACCAAGACCTACCCAGGGTTGGTGGTATTAATGAGGTTTCGGATCTTTCTCTGCCTACAGCTTTAAGGCTGCCTCAAAGCAGAACTTACATGTCTATACACATTCTAATCCCCTTTTACCAGAGACTACCATTAGAATTCCACACTTTTTCGGAGAAGTTGTGTCTTTTTTTTTTTTTTTTTTAAACAACATTTCTGTGTTCTGGAGAGTTAATTATCTAACCAGGGGGACTGTCCAGGACAGTGTTTGATTTAAAAGGCTTGAGGCTTTAGGTGCTCAATTAAGTAGCTATCGGTCTCAGACTGGACTATAATGGGCTCTTTTCTCTTTAACTCAAGCAAAGGGGAGATATACCCCAGGTCAGGCTAATTAAAGCCAGGGGAGTCTTTAATTGTGATGACAGAATCGGTTTCAGTTTCCTTTCTTTGGGTCCTCAGTCCAAGAAGGTCGTTAATATTTCAGCATTTGGGCAATGCAATCAATCACAAACATCAAGAGGTTCCTTATAAGGGGAAAAGGGAAAAGATGGGAAGAAATCCCACCAAACCCCTGCATTTTAAAGGTGCTATGCTCCTATTTGAAGAACACCAGGTAGCCTTAGTCCTGTTAGCCTGCCCAGCTCCAACTCTCCTAGAGGACATTAAGAGAGGAGGAGAACAAGTCATATTTTTAGTTTAGTATCAGTGTTTAGCATCTTTCTGAAACTTCAATGACCAATAGGTGGGCTTATTTTCAACTGCCTTATTACTTCAAGCAAAATACACGCACTGAGCAGGGCTACCTGGCTGTGTTTTCTAAACTGCTTTCATGTAAGGAGACGTATATGTCTAAGAGAGGCTGAAAGGTATACATTTGTACCTGCAAGTAAATATCAGCAACCTATCTGAGGAGAAAAATGCACATCCACAACTACTGATCCAGAAGCAATTGGTTTTCCAGCGGGTTCCTATATTTAATCTAAATTCTGCACCAGCTATATTAAATGTAACAAAGAAATGCAACCCAGAAATTATGCCTGGAGCCAAGTCCATTAAAGGTACTTCGGAATAACTAGAGACCAAGCACCTTAAAAGCACCAGAAGCTATTGATACTTAAGAGGGGGGCTGTGCATAATCGCAACTGCTGCCTTAGAGAGGGGAGGGAGGAAAAAAAAAATCAGCCAAATTACGCTTGGTTAATTCAGAGTAACAGATCTGCCCCCAAGTGAATTGGAGGCCTTGAATTAATTCTGTTATGACAAATCAAGATAAACGTTCCCCCTAAATTGCATGCGATTTAATTAATTTTTGAGATCCTGGTTTTTTTTTTTTTTTCCTAGCTAATAGTTCACATGCTCCTGTGCTGTCATTGTGCTTGAGTGGGCAGACTTCAAAGTGATATTAAATAACCAACTATTAGATTTACCTAGCACGTCCTATTGGAAAAGTGCCATTTAATTACCTAGCCTGTTCAATTAAAGGGACAGCATTCTCTGAATATAGCAGCTTGCTGTTGATTACCAGGGAAATGAACTCGCTGCCTGGCGGCGCCTCCATTCCTAACACTCCCCCCTCCCCAAACACACCCTCCAACACCACCACCCCCACCCCACCCCAGCCGCGCCGCGCTCACTGCGGCTGCGGGCGCCACGTGAACCGGGAAGAAAGCGCGACCTGCTCTCCCGGCTCCCGCCCTGCGCTCGCCCCCTCGCGGGCCCGGGGCCGCCGGCCGGGCGCTTCGCTACGGCCTCGGGCGGCGCGGGCCACAGCCAGGGCCGGGCAGGGCGAGGAAGGGCTCGCCGACCGCCGCCACCGAGCTGCCGACGCGTTTCCTCGCCCTCCCCGGACCCGGGGCCCCACCCGTCGGTCTCCCAACTTCCTACTCTCGCTGCACTTTCCGCGCCAGTCTTCGGGCCGGAGGTGGGGTGGAGGAAAGAAGGTTCGAGGTTAGAGAAACGCAGTTTCCGAGGCTACTCTACCCCGCCTAGGTGGAGCGGAGAGGCTGGGGGGGCCAGCGGGCCGGGGTGCGGGAGGGGGCCAGTTCCAAAGCTCCCCGACTTTTGTAAGGTTGGGGGGGGGGGGTTAAGCAGGCGTTGGTCCCTTTAAGATGCACCCTCCCCCTCTTCTCCATCCCCCCCCCCCCAGTCTTTCCCTCCCTCTCTTAGAGGCCAATTTTGTTAATTAAATGTTTTGTTTGCGACGCAGCTCTCATTCATTGCGGACACGTCATTCGGAGCAGATCTAAGCCAGAGACCAGATCTCATTAGATAAAGCCCATCAGAACTAAGAAAATGGAGGAGCCACTAATTAAAGCTTTTAATTGTGCGGATTCGCTGCAGCAAGGCAGCCGCTTTATCTGAAATCTTGGAGGGAGAGGCAGAAGCCCAGCTCTGCCCAATCGACACTTGGCCGCTGAGGGGGTGGGGACTGGGGAACAGCGGGCCCCCTCCCCTTCCAACCCGCGCCCCAGCCGGCCTCTCCCAGCTCTCCCGCAGCTTTTTAGCCAGATCTTGGTTGTTTTCAAAAAACCACAACCTCGAGTCAGACAGTTTAAAAGCTCCTTAATAAATTGTTCTGTGGTCTCAGCCAGGCCGAGGGGTCCCTTCACCTGGCGGCAGGCGAACGGATTACTATGGTCCAGTAGCGGTCCAGGAGGAATGGAAAGCTCCAACAAGTGGACTTGGGGGAGACTGGGGACGGGGTAGCTCAGAGGACCAGAATAGTGGCGCATCTCCCACCCTTTTGGCATCTTGGTGGGCTGAGGGAGGCACACTGCCTAAGACTTCAGAGATCTCTAAATTGGGGGGAGGAGGAGCTCAGCTGCTGGTGAGTCCTTGCCAAAGCGTGAGACTAGAACTCATCTCTCCTGTACAGGTTCTCAGGATAGCATCTAGTTAAAGAGCAAGCCTGGCTGGCTCCAGTTCCCAGATTCAGAGGGAAAAAGAAAGGAAGTGAGAACAGGGACCCAATTAATTAAGGCTCAGGGCTGGGCACACATCTTCCATTCATTGCTCTGTTAGGCCAGAAGGAAACACCAAATGGGCACTTTAATTTGGCCCCAAGTAGAGGTAAAGAAATGGACATGATTCCTAGGAAGCCACTTGCCTAAACTTGTCCTTAGGGAATACAAGTGGACCCATCTTCTTTTTAATTAGTTGCAATCATAAGCAAGGGTTTTTCTGAAGGCACTTGGAAAAGACATGAATCTGTATCATTTACCTAATCTTAACAGCACTATCAATTTTTTCCTCTTCAAACCACACTCCTTTCTTACCACAGTTTTGCTCTCTAATTACAATACTGTCAAAGCTCATAGCGTTGCTTAGAAGGAGGAAAAGAAAGCATTACACCCATGTTCCTGCTGATTTTCCAGCATTTACTTCTAAAAGAACACTTAGTGAAATTAATGCTGCCATCTTAATTTAAAAATAAAAACCCTCTCCCTTCCTATATTCCTTTTATTTGACTGAGGATGCCAGCAGAGTGGACACAGGTTGCATTATCAAAATAACCAAACGTCATTTTTCTCCATCATTTTACACTAATGATATCACTGCAGTAAACATACCCATACTCAGCTCTGAATTACACTGGGATCTTTTGCAGCATCAGCCTCAATAAGGCAAGCCACAATGGACCTAAACTTTGAACAAAATACTTCACCCACTGATTTATCCACATTGAAGAAGTAACAAAAATTTCTACTAATCACTATAAAGAAAAAGGTTTAGGGTAGAAATTTATAAAGAACGAAATTTTCTTTTTTTCTTTTTTTTTTTTTTAAGAGATAGAGTCTTATTTTATCACCCTCGGTAGAGTGCTCTGGTGTCACAGCTCACAGCAACCTCCAAGTCCTGGGCTTAGGTGATTCTCTTGCCTCAGCCTTCGGAGTAGCTGGGACTATAGGCGCCTACAGCCACAACACCTGGCTAGTTTTTGTTGCAGTTTGGCCAGGGCCAGGTTTGAACCCACCACCCTTGATATAGGGGGGCCAGCGCCCTACCCACTGAGCCACAGGCACCTCCCAGAATGAAATTCTTTTTAGAAGTATATGGTTTTCTCCTATCAACGGTGTGCGTGTTTTTTTTTTTTTTTTTTTAATTACTGGATGTTGAAACAGAACACCTCCTAGAAGCATTCATGTGCATCAGTGTATCAAACCATTTACTCAAATTAAATGTGTAATCCTTCAAATGCCTCCTTTCAAATTAATGAGTTTAAGTAGCTTGAGTTCACCTGAAAAGATCCTATAGGCACCTGACCTCCTGAATTCTTTCCATTAATTGCACTGAAACTTGTTGGAAAAGACTGCTTACACCGACATATGAATGTTCCTATACATTGCTTTAAAATGCAAGATTAGTATATTTCTATAGCCTCTTTTTCTAAATCTCTTTTGGGGATCAAGGGCAGTGATACAAATGACAACAAAAAACCCCCAAACCTGAACATTCTTCAATTGAAAAAACTGCAAATTCTACATCAAAAACCACACACTAACGTTAAGCATTACAAGCCTCCAAGTAAGAGTATGAAAAGAAACACTGCCACTACGTTTTGTTTAGGGAGATTTTTTTTTTTTTCTTTTTGCTATAGGAAAAATTCTAACTCTTTAAACTGATGGGTAATCAGCATTTTTCACCAGGAGCACAAAGAACAAGTCACAGCTTTCCACTCAAAAAAGTTAAAGGTGCTTATGTAAATATAATAAATCACTATAAGCAAATCATTTTTGTCACCAACTATACTTTTATTTTTAAGTCAACCTTTTGTCTCAAGTTTTTTTCTGTAGGTCCCTACCTTGTTTTAAGAATGCATCTTAACACCCTCTTGAAATGTTAATTTTTAATCTAGGCCAATCATTTAAAATTTTGGTCCAGAAGGTGCCCAATCTTTGCACACCTAAAGGCCCAGTCTCACCAGATGGGCAGTTTTTCCGCCGTATGGTATTTGCCATTAGTTTACCATCAAATATTGGAAGACTAACATAGGCTTTCTCAATCTCTTAAATTCGGCCAACCAGAAGGTTTTTGAGGTGAAGGCTTCAATGTATTCCCATAGTGCCTGCCTCTTTCCCTACTACCCTAACCTGTGGCCTTGCCAATGCTCTGCTTGCCCATCTCGGGAAAAGGCACGAAGTCTTACCTAATGTAGTCATTTCTGCAGAGGATCATGCCGCTCTTGGTGTAACAGGACGTGCCGATGTCGCCCAGCTGCGCCTGGCAGCAGGAGCACTTGAGGCACCGGCTGTGCCAGTAGCTGTCCATGGCATACAGCAGAAAGCGGTCCGCAATCTTACCCCCACAGCCTGCGCACCGTTTCCAGGAGAGGGAGCCGGCCGTTACCGGGGGCGGCTGAGAGCTGCTGCCCGGATTCACCATGGTCTGCAGAGGGCGGGAAGGGGACAGGGAGAGACAGACAAAACAGGGGCGATGCAAAAGTTAGTACTCGCCGCCGGAGAGGGAGCAAGCCCATTCTCCTCCTCCCCCCGGAGCTGCTGGAAGGAAGCAGCAGGGCAAGGGCGGGAAGGAGGCAGAGGGGGAGAGAGAAGGAGGGAGGCTCGCCGGCAGCAGCCGCCTGTTTACTTTTCTCAAGCTTTGTTCTGAAGCCACGAGCTCCTCTCAACTTTCCAGCGCTCGCCGCTGCTGACAATTTCAGCTCCGGTACTGTCAAAACTCCGAGCCCAGCTCCGCGGCGCGCTCCACCCCTCGCGGCACCTCCTCCCAGCCCCCGCCTCCGCCCACTGCCCCCTCCTCCCTCCTCCGCCGCCCGCCTCCAGCAAATGAGGGTCAAACCCACCCACCGCCGCGCCCGGCCCCTCCCCAGCCCCCGCCGAGCCCCAGGAGTCAGCCGAGGGGATCCGGGAGGCGGCGGCCCCGCTAGAGCCACGTTCCCTCCCGAGCTCTGCCCTGGGAGTGCAGCTGCAGTTCACAAGTTGGAAATAGTTCGGTTTTCCGAAAGGGAAGGAGGGAGGGACCAACAGACGGGAGACGAGAACGTGGTGGTAGGAGGGGAGGCAAGGTGGCTGGCGGCGGGGGGTGGGGGGGGAGCGGTGTGTAAGTTGCGAAACTGGTTTTTCGTATTTTAAGCAGCACCTTTCACATGCCATTGTGGTGACCGCCATCTCCCATTATTGTTCCAAATCTCATTTCATTTTGAAGATCAATGAGTGTTTTCTCTGGGTTTTCAGGACACAGGCAAGAATAATAGATCATTGAACTTTAGGATGCCTGTTAACTTCCTATACAAACACTCTCCACTTTGGTCTCACTAATCTGCCCTTGATCAGCAATTTAAATGCTAACGCTTTGTTCCTCCAAGGGGGGGAGTACAGATAATATGCGAGAAGGCACTATTAAGCGATGCACAAGTTAAATTCGAGCCAGTCCTGCTGTCACCAAAAACTGCTTTTAAAAATTCCCCACTCTTTCAAATGAATGCCATAAGAGAAACAACTGGGGTATAATATAGGAATCAATTTATAAAGCTTAGCCTAAACCGATTAATTTGTTGCCTCCAATCCTGAGTCCAATAAAGTCCTAGTGTTCCTCCAGTCACTTATTCTATAAAAAGATCAAGTTATTTACTGCCAATTAAGCAGCCTGTTTTGTCTTTGTCCTTTGTAAGCCGAGAGTGTGGGCTCCCCCCAAGGCTGTCGGCTACCTGCTCTAGACATTCAGCTGATACCTCAATGGGGAGAAGGCGAACTTTGCCTGTCCCTGGCCCAACTTGGCTGCTGCAAAAAAACGAGAGAGAGGGAACGAAACAAGGACTCGAGTTCCTTAAATAGGCCGATTTTAAACACATTTCCTCCGAAAGAGTCCCGGAACGTGTGTCCACTGACCGCACAATAAACCAGAATAAGAACTGCACCAATTAAGCTGTAACAAAACCCAGAGACTTTGGAAACAGGACCACTCTAAAACCCATTAGCATTGCATTTATCCGAATGCATCATACCTTTATGTAAATTGATTTATCTGATGCATTTACTCGAGGAATTGCTTTTTGTTACAATTTCAGCCCTAACCCAAATGAATCTGCATTTCCTGCCCTAGGTCTTTAAACTGTCCCCCCCCCACAACGTTTTAATCGCTCCGAATTCCTTTTTAAAAGGGGAAAGGGAGGGAGGAGATTCCAAGCTCTTCCCAGCCCCCTTCTTTGGTGAGAGGTAAATATATATGTATATTTTTTTTAAAAGGAAACATTACACTGAGAAAAGCATCCAGTAACCCCATTAGCTAAAGCTCTTAAGGACAAGCAATACCTTAATGCTGATTAAATCTAAAAGAGATGAATCAAGAGGACTGACCAGAAACTGACTCCCCTGATAACTAAGGACGGGCCCTCATCAAGTTTCATTTAGAGTTAGGAAAAAAAAAAAAAAGAAAGCTTTTAAGTTAAATAGGCTTATACTCTAGTAATTACATAGGCAAGCAATTTAGGTCCTGGGATAGTCAGTGAAATAGAAAGCAGAACTGGCAGCTAGAGGCAAAATCTGCCCCCCTTTAACAACGTCTCTGGTGTTTTTTAATGGAGACCAAGGGAGGGACAAACGTAGCGCTGGCAATTTGTAGTACAAAAATGGATGCTTAATTCATGTCTTGATTTTAATTAGGTGATTCACTGGATTCCTCCTGGATTGGAACAAAAGACTTATAAGCCAAGAGGAATTTTTAAAAAGAACCATCAATACCGAACCCTGCTCACTTAGATCCTTTCTGCCACTGTTTCAAAAATAGTGTTTACTAGAAGGGGGTTGGGGGGGTCGTGACTATACGCCCCCTCCCCGGTACACACACATACACACACACACACTACTTCTCATACTTCAGTGCTCATCTAAGAGCCCTCCGCCTTTCCCTTAGGAACTAGAAACGTCCCCACCCCCCTCTAGGGTCCCCACCAGCCCCGTCTCCAAGAAGAACCCTTTTGTAAGCAGGAACCGCTACAAAGCTGGCGGCCGGGGCTTCCCTTCGCGCTAGCTCGTAGGCCGGCCTGGGTAGTTTCAGACTCTCGCAATACCGACGTATTGTTTACTTGCGATTTGGGACGGTCAAGGGAAGGAAACCAAAGAAAACAGTCCCGGCCCGAGTCGGTCCCCTCCCTCCCTCTGCCCGCCCCCCCCGACCCACGGCTCCCCAGCCGCCCCCTTACCTGCTTTTCCCCTATATTGCAAGACTGCGAGAGGTGGCGGCGGCGAAATGCGAGCGAAGCCGCTCGGCTTCCAGAGAAGGGGCGCCTGGGCTGGCGGAGCTGGAGGGAGGGAGGGAGTTCTCGCAAAAGCAGGAAAGGGGAGGAGGGGGCTAAGGGCTGCTTTTTTTTTTTTAATCGCGTTGCTCTGGGGCGGGTTCGGGGGGGTCCCCGCGTAAGTGGCGGGCGGCCGGCAACAGAAGTGTCAGTCTCAGTCCTCGTCCTTCTCCTCCGCCTCCGGCTGCGCGCGAGCAGCTGCAGGAGCCCTCGGCCCGCGCGGCGCGGCTGCAGGCGCGGCGCAGCGGCAGCAACTGCTGCAATCGCTGCTGCAAGTTTGGCAATGTGGCTTCACTTTGTATATTCCCCGCCCGGGGGCCCCCGCCCCGCCCGCGCTCCTCCCGCTCCTCCTCCTCCGCCGCCGCCTTCCTCCCTCCCGCGCGCTCGCTCGCTCGGCGCTCGAGCCAGGCGGCCGCGGCTCGGCCGAGCTCCTCGCACCTCCGACCGGAGCAGTCGCAGATACAACGGCCCCGGGAGCGGCGGCGGCGGCCGGCGGGCGGGCGCGCCCGGGAGTCGGGGCCGCGGCCGGCCTGGGCGCGGCGCACTGGAGCCTGCGCCGCTGCCGGGGCGGCTGCCCGGACTGCTGCTGCCGGGCTGGGAGGCGGCGGCGCTGGCCTCTAGCCGGCTCGCTCGCTCCCTCCGCGGCTCTTACACATGTGTTACTGACAGAGCAGAATCCCAACTACTCCCCGGCTCTGCCGCCGACGTCAGCGACCCTCAGCCACTGGGCGGCCGGATTGTTCAGGCGGAATAATAAAACCTGCCAATCCGGGGAAGGACAAAGGGATGACTGAAACGAGACTGGGGGGGTGGAGGCGGGGAGAGAGAGAGGCGGCAGTGCGGGTGGAGGAAAGGGAAGGGAAGGGCCCGAATCAGGTGGGGACAAGTGACCCCGACTGTCGGCTCCGGGACCCTGTCCGGGCGGCCCTGCGCGGCCAGAGATCGGGAGCCTGGGCGCGGGGGGCCGCACCTGTCCTCCCAGAGCGCGGGGGACCTTTAGGATCCCCACTGGCTGGTCCCTGGGGGATGGCCCTCGCCTAGCATAGGGAAAAGACCCTTAGGAAACTTAACTTTACATCTTTCTCAGATATAGGTCACTTCTTGTTTGAAAAGTCTTCCTGAATCTGTAGACACATATACACACGCATGAGAGGTAGTATTTGGGGGAGTTTTTGTTTTTAATTCACGGTGTTGGAGATATATGAACCTCAGTAAAAGCTTAGTTAACAAGGTGAAAGCAGTAAGAGAAGTAATAGTTCCTACCTAAATACTACCTACTTAGACTCCCCCCGCACTAGTCCGGACATCCCCTCACTAACTTGGGTATGAACTAGGTGCCTCATCGGCATTTCATGGATACTTGCAATTTCTCGCGATATACTGGAGCACAATCTTTATTTTCAGAGTTGACATAAACTTAAGGGAGAAAGCCTTTCCCCACTATCCTCCCCTCTGTGGAGGATGACAGGCCGAATTTCTCATAACCCCCCAAAGCAATGGAAGTAATTGCAAGATTAGCAATCTCGTAGCCTCTGGGGAGTAAGAAATGCCACTTCTAGTATAAATCAAGTTTTGAGGAATGCTTTTAGGGTGCTAGCCTAAAAGTCTCTTTTTTTTTTTTTTTTTTTTTTCAGGGCCGAAGCTCAGCCTAGATGCTTGAATACCTAGTCATTCAACTTTACTCTGCCAAATAGGTTTAATACATTTCCAATCTGAGGCTAATATTAGGTCTGATTATTATTAGTAAGTTCCAGAGAGATTTTTCTGGTGGAAATTATCATGAAAGTGGGAAGCCCTTCTGCTAAGTATCATTAAGTAAAACCAGCCTTGTGGGACAAGTTTTCATATTGTATCACATGCGCTACTGCTAGATAGAGAAAAGGAATCCTAAGGAGAACGTGCTCCGGAGGACAAGGCAGATGTTAAACATCTACCGTTTTAGTGTCTGTTTGGGGGAAGAAATCCCAAAATCCCAATTTTAACCCATCAAAATTAAGGCTGCCAAAAAAGAATAATGATTGCCTCTAAAATAAGGCAGAGGACATTTTAAATACTAATACTTGTTTCTTTATTCAAGCATATTAAAACTAAATGAGTTACTTTTGTCGATTTGTATTTAAAATTGCATCCTTATGATC
The DNA here is from genome assembly GCA_963574655.1 of Perodicticus potto. Classification (NCBI taxonomy): domain Eukaryota; kingdom Metazoa; phylum Chordata; class Mammalia; order Primates; family Lorisidae; genus Perodicticus; species Perodicticus potto. Next base: position 92,547 of record CAUYRH010086368.1, read on the forward strand.
AATTCCCCTTATGCACATGTGAAAAACATTTTTTAGAAAATCATTAAAACTATAATAGTAATGAAGATGTCTTGTGCAGAAAACAGCTAAAAATGGGGGTGGTTAAAAAAGACCGACTTTCAAAAGATGTAATGCTCCTCAAGGTGAATCAAAAAAACTGTTAAACCAAATGAGGAAAGGAACCCCGCATTTAATTCCTTGATTCGTTTTCAATTTGCTAATAATTTATAATAATCAAAACAAGATGACACAAGATCTTAGTGGACTACAACTGAGTTATGATTTGTCACGTGCAAGTAAATTTTCTTGCCTGGGTCTTAATTTTCTCATTTACAAATGAAAGAATTAAACCAAATAGTCTGTTTTTCCTCTTAAAAATGATCTTCTTAAACAGAACATATAACACATAGATCTATAATGAATTGTGACACTTTCAGCATTTCCTGAAATAAATTTTAATTTTTAAAACAAAAATGTTAGAAATTTAACCAGTCACCTGTTCAGGTAGCACTGAGTTACTGTCTCAAGGATCCAAGATGTTTTAGGATCCAGATCGTTTTTTGTGTAAGAAAGGAGAGAAGAATGCCTAAAACTTTGAGTCTAGATCTCTAGGCTACAAGGGGCCTACATTTTAGGAGGTGGTTTTAGTGTTTTAGCTCAAATTATGTGTGGAGTGAGGTCTTTACACATGTCTTGGTATATTGAAGTGGGTGGCAGTGTATTGCCAGAAAGCGTTGTTTGCTAATGTTGTGGTTATAGAAATACAAAAGCGATAATGGCTAACAGTCAGTTTCTCTTGTGAGGGGCAGGGATTAAAGACATTCGCTGTAATCAAAATTCAGGTGTACTTTAACCACAGCGCCACCTCTGGGTAGTCTTTATTTCTGCACTCTGCGTTTAGCCGTCCCTTTTCATCCCGCTAGTAAGATTTGTGATCTGAAAGTGCCTGTTTGTGTAAGATAGCAATCTTTTATTCCCACTTATGCTAAACACAAAAACTGTAAACACACACAAATTCATTACGGATAAAGTATTTGTGTATTCTGAGTATTCTTCAAATATAAAAACAGTGCTCGAAGTAATATTCCTAGAATAAAGTAAAATTGCCCAACCGGAAATAATGTTATATTGTGTCTCGCAGTTCAAGAAACTTCTGCTGTGTCACTCATTTGTCATTTAGCCTTCTCATCTACAATGAGAAATAAGAATACGGTCCTTTGGAAAAGAAAGTTCACATCGTTTCTTGCTTTAGTCCTAACTAAATACAGAAACCATGCTGATCCTGGATCAAGCCCTCATATCCCCTAGTTGGTCCAGAATTATTTGGCCCTTCTTATTTAAGTCATTCAATCATAATCATTGTTCTATTCCCCCCAGTGACAGTTCTCTGAGAATCTCCCATGGACAGTCAGAGGTTCTACCCAGACCCCTGGTACCTTCAATGCCTGGATAAAGTCCAGATTGTTTGATGCTGGATATGACAACCTCCAAGACAATGGGCCCCAGCTATTTCTCAGGAAAAAATATTGTATCCTTTTAAAATCACTGTAAAACTGTCTTTAAAGGAAGTCTTTTTTTTTTTTTTTTTTTTTTTTTTTGAGACAGTCTGGCTTGGTCACCCTCATTAAGAGTACCATAGCGTCATAGCTCACAGCAACCTCCCACTCTTGGGCTTAAGCAATATCATCCTGCCTCAGCCTCTGGTGTGGCCCATCTATTTTTAGAGACAGGGTTTCACTCTGGCTCAGGCTGGTCTGGAACTCCCGAACTCCTGAGTTCAAGCAACCCACCTGCCTGGCCACCCAGTGTGCTAGGATTACAGGCATGAGCCACCATGCCTGGCCCTGAAGGAAATCTTTTTGAAAAGGAAATTTTAAAAAATCTGCTCACCTTTATTGGTGCCCTCACAGAGATATCTTGAAATCAAAAGATTCCTCCAAAGCAAATCTGAAAAGCTTTGAGCCCAGGATAACAATTGCAAAGTGTAAAAGGCATGGAGAGAAGAGGGAATGATAGTTACCAATAAAGAAAATCCAATGAAGAGGAATGGCTGTTAGGTCCTATGCCAGTTTCTTGTGTTGCTGTGGGCTGTAAGTGGAGTCAGGGGGACTGCTGCTCCATTTAAGAACAGGGGTTTATATCAAACACAGCATCTCTAAAAGCCCACATTTCAAAGAACCATAGCTTGGCTTTAAAATATTGATAATGCTTTTAATGTATGCGTGCTTTTTTGTTAGTATTTCTCAAAATCACTTCTAAATAGCTCACTAAATGTTCATGTCATAAAGGGATAGGTAGTTGCCTTATTAATTAGATAATTCTTGTTTTTATTTTTTCAAAAGCAATCCAGATGACTCTATTTGGTAAATACCTCCACCAATTGTGTTAATTAGTATTTAGGAAATTCTATCCTAATTTTTCTTTTTAAGGTAATATAAAAGCATAGTAAAGAAGTTGATTTTATCACAATAAAATAGCAGATCCCTGAGGAAAATAAAATGCATTGATATTGTTGTGATTGGAAATATAATTTAAGACGCAGAGTTAAATTCTACTTGATTAGGACATTGGAAACTCCTGGAGATAGTGAGAAAAGTAGAAAAGATGATGAAAAAGAAAACACACTATGACCCAGCATTTTCCCTTATGTCACAAGGGCATTTTATTTTTATTTTATTATTTTATTTTATTTTTGAAATAACTCACTCTGTTGCCCTGGCTAGAGTGCCTTAGTGTAATAGCTCACAGCAACCTCAAACTCTTGAGCCCAAGTGATGCTCTTGCCTCAGCCTCCCAAGTAGCTGGGATTATAGGCATGCACTACCACGTCTGGCTAGTTTTTCTATTTTCAGTAGAGAGAGGGTCTCGCTCTTGTTTAGGCTGATCTCAAACTCCTGAGCTCAAGCAAGTCACCTGCCTTGGCTTCCCAGAGTGCTAGGATTACAGGCGTGAGCCACCATGCCCAGCCTGACAAGGCCATTTTAATACAGTGGGGGAAAAATGGCTGATTTTCTATACACAGGTTTATTGGGGTAGAAACAGCACCTTACAGTTCCCCCAAATTTGCCTCAGAACCATCAGCTAATCTTGATATATGAATCTACTTCATACTGATTATATCATAGGAAAAAGCATTTGCTTACTTATTCTACCTACTTCTGAGACTGAATTCTGTCAACAGTCTTGAAGGACAAGTGATATTCTGCATACATCATTGCAAGTCGATTATCAGATTATACGTGTGTGTATATGTTCATTAAGGTCTTCTAAATGGTCTAGCGAGCCCAAAGGCAATGCTTATTAAGTTAAGTCTTTGCATGATGGATTTAGTTTTATAACAGTTAAAAAGAGGGTATATAGGTGCCTGGGCATTTGTATATATGTGAGATGGTTATTAAGTAGAATACATATTAAAATTAAAAATCCAGTCGATAAAAACTGTTCCATTTGAAATTAATTACTGTTCCTCTCCAAAACTATGGAAATGAGTATTTTTTGATAAAGAAACGAAAGTATTAAAAATTCATTCTTCCTTATGGTCCCACTAACTATTCTTAGGAAAAGAAAGGCTAATAATTGAGAAATTTCAAGTACCCCAAACCACAGCTTCTTTTGTTAAAGTTACTTTTAATTATAATATTGATATAATTAAGCTTTTCATCTGTGTAGATTTGTAAAAAAAGTGCGGCATTTTGAAGTATAACACTGGTTTTTATTTGCCCTCAAAATAAGTTGATGAAAATATGATAATATTTATTCATCCAATTGTAATAAATAACCCTTTTGGAATTAGAGGAATACAATCCATAGCTGTCCATACACTTGAGAAACGCACATTTCCACTCTATACAGTGCCATAAATTTTTTAGACTAAAAAGAACAACCAGATATGGATTTTTTAAAATAATAAAATTGGATAACTCAATTGACTAAAATGTGTTCCCTCTACGCAGAGGTACACATTATAACGTCATCATTTATATTCCTCAACATAAATCAAATTTCATAATAAAATTGTTTTTGATGAATCACCACTTCTTTTCTAGCTTCAAAACATTCTGACAGAGAAAGCAAATTTGTCGATTTCTCTGTGTGATAAGAAATCACTGAAAATATATTTAAGACCTTTAGACTAGGATAATAATTTTGGGGAAGTTTCCTTTCAAAGAAAAATATTCCAGTGAAGCCATTTTCAAGTTTGAGAAAACAACTGAAGAATGAAATAGACTTTCTTTTCAGCATTTTTTCAGAGCCATAGACTAGGCTCTCTGGCAGTAAGGCCAGGAGAAGTCATTATAGAACAATACTCTGGAAACAATTTGCTTCAAAACAAAAGAAAAAAAAGAATGAAAACTTGAACAACGCTACCCTTATACATGTTTGTTCTAATTAGAGGGTTAAAACAGCCAAGCCCTGTACCCGATGCCTCTCTTTGCCCTATTTTTATTGCTTTTCTCCACTGAGATAACATTTAACACTGCATTGAAATTCCTACTTACTGCTTGTGTCCAGTAGTAAATCCTAGCACATTATTAGAATATCTGCCTGTTATCAGCTCAGACAGGGAATGAATTATTGACTATAACTCATTGCTGGGAAGACTATGTATGACACTCCGGTGAAGTTTTGATAATTTCTAGAAGTCCTGGTAATTTATGAAAGGGAGTTTTGATTGATCTCCCACCACCTATTTTGTACCTATCAGTAAAAAGGACACATATCGATGGCCTACTTGACTACATTAACAACACGGGGAATTCACAACTTCAGCATTTCTCTTTTTTTTATTTCCCGTACAATTTCTATCAAAATAGTGACTCATTTTATATAATTTTTGTCTGTGTGTTTTTCTCCTGGGAGTGGGGAAAGAGCGATCTCAACTATTGAATGTACAATATCACTATTCTAATAATTATTTAGATACAGTCCTCATTTGTAGCTATGCCAACCTTTGTCTTTTGGAAAGAAAGCTCTAGAACCAGTGAAAGTGGAGCAAAACAAATCCTGAATGATTGTAAGAGTCTCTTCAAGCGTTGGGATACAGCTGATAAAAGAAAAGTGAGTTTTCTGGATTAATGGACAGGAGGCAAGTTAGTTATCATTTTTAAAAAGTGTATAACATATGTGATATAAAATTTACAGATACAATTTAATATGATATAACTGTCACTTTGAAATTCATTTGTCAGAACATTAAATAACAATCACTACCAATTATAATTCTTTTTTAGTTTTCAGTTTATTTTTCTCCCGTCTCATTTTTGCTGGGCTCTCCAAATTCAGTTGTTTCTCTGGGAAAACTCTACTAACCATTTTTTTCCTCCTTATTTCTTTACTGAGTTTCTATCATTGTGATTTCATTATTGTTTTACTTTCTACTGCAATTGCTTTCTAGAAGAATAGCCAATATTTTCAACTCTTTTATATGCTATATGGCTAACAATATAATAATTTAAAGGACAATGGTTATTTCTAGGTGAAATTTAAAACATGTCTACATTTCTAGAAATTCCAACTTATTCCCAAATAGTCTTTAGTAAATCTGATGCAAAAATAATGGTGTTTTCTTTTGCCAGCGTGTCAAGATTAGGAGTGAGTAACTTGATTGAACACTTGCTTTAAAGAAAATAATTCTTTCTTTATTTTATTTTAATTTAGTAGCTTCTAGCAGTCATCTAAACAATCTTAAAATTAAAAGATAATGTTAATGGGAGAGACTGTTGTCATAGGATAATGGTTTCCTGCTGCTAGATTAATGCAGTGGCAATAATACTGGAGCATTTATTGAAAATAAAGGAAAAGACAAAGCCAGGAGATTTATTTCTAAAGCAGGTGCCATGGATCCCATGACACTGTTATATTACAATTACTTCATTTCAGTTTTGCCAAATGGCTGATGGAGAATGATCCCTTTCCCTGATGGGTGTGGGGTGGCAATGACCCTGGCTATATGCCCATGTCTGGAGAGTTTGTCCTTTCTGACTAGAAGAGATTGTTGTGTGAGTCTTCCAATTAGAAGACAGCTTCTAAAGGAGATGCCATTTAAAGAAACAAACACCGCAAAATGTACAAATAAAAGTATCTTTCACACACACTCACACAACCAAACATCTTCTTAACAGTGTAATCAATTGTCCTAGAAACACTAATAAGCCCTCACACTGGCACCCAAATGCATTGCTGTCCAGCAAACCCCAGGAATAGCCTATAGGACAAAAGCTGTGTCTGTGGATAGTGGCCATTGTAGCCAACTGTCCTAGGTTTATCTTCTCTGAATACTTACATAAGTTGGGGCACAGTAATAGATCTCTCCAAGTGGCATCCTCACCAGGATCACTATGGTAGTCAGAACTAAGATGGCCTCCAAGATCCCCACCCACAGGAGTGCACGCCCACTACAAGCCCTTCTCCTTGACTGTGGGCAGGAGTGCTCTAATCAGGTCAGGCTTGGTGGTCAGAGATGGAAGAAGTGAGGGAGATTGAGAGCCACAGAAGATACTCTCCTGCTGGTCTGAAAATGGCAGACTGCCTTACGTGAGAGGCCCCATGGAGAGGCCACAAGGCAAGCAAGGACTTGTGGGCAGCCTCTAGGAACTGGGAGCTGTCCCCAGCTAACAGCTAGCACAGAAACGAGGGCCTCATTCCCACCACTTAGTGACTGGCATCCTATAAACAACCAGTGATACTGTAAGGGTCCTTGAGCCCTAGATTAGATGGCCATCCCAGCTGACACCTTGATTTCAGCGTGGCAAGACCTGAGCGGAGAACCCAGCTATGCCACGCCTGAACATCAACCTATAGACAGAGACTTCAAGATAATAAATGTGCGTTGTTTTAAGCCCCTAAATTTAAGGTAATTTATCAGATAGCAATAGAAAACTAATGCAAATGCTGGGAGAAAAAACCAAATAAGATATTTTTCTGCCACCTCTTTCCCTCAACTGGGAATTATTCTACTTGTTCCTTATTATCCAATCCCCCTCCCTGGCAAAGCCTGGGGGCAAAAAGCTGACCTGTCCTCACTACAATCAAAAATTGTATCAGTTAGGACTTAAGGTTACAAGCAAAAAATACCAATAACTAACTCATGCACAATGCAATACATTAAGAGATATCAGAGGTTCTTGAATTAACATTGGGCATTCTTGAATTACACAAGGTCTAAGGCCTAAGGAATTCTTGCTTCTAGGAAAAAGCAAGAAGCAAAGGAGCTCCAAAGAGTTATGAAGTAGAAGTTTCAACAGAGGTCTTATAGCATGAATAGGGTGGTTTGTACGGTGTTGCCTAGACAAAGGGCCCCCATTCTTCCTTGGGCCACCTGCTCAAGTTTCAAGATCCCTAAAGAGAGCTTCCTGTTGGGTATTCTCAGGTCACATGCCTGATGTTACTTATGTACATAGAAATTGTAATGGACACATGTTCAAGTGAGCTGTGGGAAGACCAGTCCGATAGTCACAGGGCATTGAAGGACCTGCATCAGTTGACTTATACAACTGGGCTTGTGGTTTTCTTTATACCTCAGTGAAAATTTTGCTGTCTCCTGCTCATTCCCACATTCAAGCAACATTTAATGAACACCTAATATGTGCTAACCAGCATTGAAGGTGCTGGAGACACAGCAGCAAAGCCCTTGCCCTCGTGGCATTTATAAATTAGTGTGTGTTAAATGGTGGGACATGCCTTGAAGGAAAGGACCCTGGGGTCAGAACGGCAGGACACAGTGGAGCCCAGGTGGAATCAGCATCGATGGTGGAGAACAATTTTAGGTAAGTGCGCCAGGGGAGGTCTGGATGATGAGATGGCATTTGTGCCAAGACCGAAAGGGAGCAAAGGAGCCACATTCCTGAGGGAAAGAGACGTCCTGGTGGAAGCATCAGCCGTCCAAAAGCCTCAGGAGGATGCGTGCAAGGCGTGGACGGAGGCCAGGTGGCCTGGCGTCAGAGGAGAGGAGATTAGTTTAGTTTGGAGCAGATGGGGGTCTTGGGCTTTTACCTGGATGGTAGCAAAGAGTTCTAAGCAGGACAGGAACATGATCTGATTTACACTTTACAAGCCTCCTCCTGGCTGCCATGTGAGAGCAAACCTCAGAGCGGCAAGGCAGAAGCAGAAAGACTCTCAGACAGGAGGTCAAGCAATAACCGACCAAGGGATGATGGCAGCTGGGGCCACAGCGCAGCAGCTGAAGACGAAGTGAGAGGTGATTAGATTTTGAGTATATTTTTGAATATCTGAGGCAGACAGAACCAGGGTTTCTATTTCAAAATTTATAATAAGTGTGCATGTCTTTGACAATTCTTACATGTTTCATTGCAGCTATACATTCTCTTTGCTTCTGAGAACTTGGGCAGGTCATCCTCGCCACCCCAATATCTCACCCCCACAAGATTCACCTTCTCACCTGCTAGGTTTACAACAGAAATGGCCAAAATATTGTTTCAGTCTTTCTATTTTAACTAAGAAAGGAGAAATAACAAATACTGAACCTCTTGATGTGTGCCAGGCTATGTTCTTTCCATATAGCAATTCGTTTAATCTTATTAACTGCCTGATACAATCAGCGTCACTGCCTCCAGCTTAAAATTGAGGAAGCTCAAATCATCAGTGTTAAGTGATCGTGGCCGGGTAGGTGGCTCTCGCCTGTAATCCTAGCACTCTGGGAAGCTGAGGTGGGTGGATTCCTTGGGCTCAGGAGTTTGAGATGAACCGAGCTAGAGACCCCGGTCTACTAAAAAGCAGAAAAATTAGCAAGGCATTGTGGTGGTCACCTGTAGTCCCAGCTACTCAGGAGGCTGAGGCAAGAGGATGGCTTGAGCTCAGGAGTTTGAGGTTGCTGTGAGCTATGATGATGCCACTGCACTCCACCCAGGATGACAGAGTGAGACTCCATCTCAATAAAAGACAAAAAGTTAAGTGATTGCCCAAGATCAGTGTCAAAGCTGAAGTTCAAAACTTGGAATTCCACACAGCTTTATAGGTTGAAGAAATCTTCCAAGGTTCATTCTATGTGCTAATAAATTAGCGTGTGCAATGTTAGCTTGTAAACTCATACTTCTCAACTGGGGATAGTTTTTGCCCCCCAGTGGAGATGTGGCAATGTCTGGAGACACTTTTGGTTGTCACACTGGGGACACGAGGGGTTGCTACTAGCATTAATGGGCAGAGGCCAGCGATGTTGCTGAACATCTTATGAAGCATAGGGAAACCCCCACAACCAGGAGTCATCCTGCCCAAAATAGTGTCACAGTTGAGAAACTTAGCACTATTCTGGACAGTTGGAGTAGAAGTGACATAAGTTGCAAGACATTCATTACATTCCTGCCTTAAGATGTTAAAATGAGGAAGTTTCTGTAGCTAGAATAATTTCCCTGAGTTGTTGGTTAGGGTAAGATTTACAGTCTTCTGAGGGACTTTTACCAACTATGTCCTCTGGCACAATGCCTTATGCCCATGTAAGTTCAAAAGTACAAGAGAAGAATGACAAAAATTAAAATTAATAAATATCTAAGTACATGTGTACAAAAGGTAACTGATTAACTTGAAAATTTCCTTGTAATTCAATTCTTGTACATGTGTAGGCACATTCAAATTATATATATATTTGTTATGGGATATGTTTGATATTTGAGTAGATATTTCAAAAGAAACATTTTCTAGGCTCTGCACAAGTCTGGTAATAGGTCTACAATCATTATTTCAAAGAGTAAAATCAGGAAGCCAAGCAAGGCCCTACCTGAAGGAAGTGAAATGATAAATTGTACCAAGATTTGAAATAAAATGGTGACAGAAACAGCTCCGGCTCTGGAGTGAGAGTAAGCCTGCCATGCCCCGTGTGAACTGGTGTTGCTAGAACGGAGGGAGAGGGACAGAGAGGGTAACAGGTTTAGATTTTGATCTGAGCAGAGTGGGAAACCATTAGAAGGTGTTAAGCAAGGTTGTGTAATAATCTGATTTAATGTTTTAAAAAATTAACTGGCCTTTGGGGAAGAATTGACTAATGGGATATGTGGAAGAAATTGCTGTAACTTACCCTCGATTGTTCTTCTTTCTTAGAAGCAGAACTCCAATTTCAAATGTGCATACTGGTGCCTAGAATAAAAGACTGCATTTCCTAAATGTCCCTTGTTGCTTGGTGGACCATGTGACCAAGTTAATATGTAAGGGGGAGTGCAGACACATCCTCTAGGAGAGTGCTTAAAGAGAACTAAGGCAGCGCTCCTCTTTCTTTCTTCTTGATATGGGGACCTAATAGTAAAGTTTTATCCTGAGATGACCTTCGGGATAGGAGTGGTGTCCTGGAATGAAACCTTTACTGGATAAGGGAGCAGACACGGGGAAGGTGGAGACCCCTGTGAAAGAGACGTCCCGGGCATCACTGTGAAACTGCAAAAACAATGCTGGAATTATTACTTCCAAACTTATGTGAAAGAGAAATAAACTTATCTTGCTTAAACCTTTAATCATTTTGCAGAGATTTGAAACCAAGTCTAACTTACACAGGAGACAGAGTGGAAGTAAGAGACTCATAAAGAGGACCAGGGCAAATGGAAGTGGTGGGATGTATAAGACACCAGCGCTACCTTGAAGGTAATGTTAAGAGCATAGCCAATGCATTGTGCAGGGGGTTAGAGGCAGAGAACTAAAGCAAGGATGATCTCTAGTCTTCAGGCATCAGCAAGTGAATGGGAGGTGTCCTCTCCTGAAAAGAGGAAGCCTGGCAAAGAAGGATTCTATTTTGGATCTAAACAGACTAATTTCTAAATTTATTTCTCCAGTCCAGACCTATTTTCGTTGTTACTATATGAAGTAGCACCAATGAACTATATGAAGCAGCAACCAAAATAATTTTATGGTTGGGGTCACCACAACATGAGGAACTGTACTAAAGGGTCACAGCATTAGGAAGGTTGAGAACCACTCATCTACAGGGCAAAGTTGAAAAGTCAGTTAGATATGTAAGTCTGGAGCTCATGGGAAAGGTCTGGACTGTAGAAATAAATTTAGAAATTGTCAGTATATAGAAGGTATTACAGCTATGAATGAGACTATGTAAAGTGAGTTTAGATAGAATAAGGACCAAGGACTGAGACCTGGGCTGCTGCAACTGTACAGGTCACAAAGAGGAAGATGAGCTAGTCTTGTCCCTGAAAAAGAGAAGGAAATAAAGTTGGAGAAAAATCAGAGGTCGAAGGAAGTAAAGGTTTATAAGAGGACACTAGTCAAATTCACAAAGGGTTCTGAGAGGCTGGGATAAATGGTCGAATATAGATCACTGATTGGGCACGATGGCTCTGTTGGGAAGGGAAGTACACATGGAGTGCTTTCCTTTTCATATTTCATTGGCCAACAGGAGGGCACGTGCTCAGCCCTAAACCAATCCTGCTTAAATCTGTGGGCCAAGGAAAAGAAACACCTTCCCCGGGACCAATAGTTATCTGCCTTGAAAAAAAATCAGGAACTGATTAGCAGAAAGGAGGGGCAGAGAAATGGCTGATGGTTAGGCAATAAACAGTGTCTGCCACAATACTTTTTATTGTTACATAAAAATTCCAAACCTCATCACACTTAGAGCTGGTACATGGGCACATGTAAGAAAGTGATCTGGTACTTTTTTTTTGCTGTAATGAACTAATTGTCAGGCATTTGTATACTATTACAAATCATACTATTAATTGCAAAATAATCATTCCTATCTTCAGAAAGTTCAACATGCTGAAGACTTCCCAAAACTAAATAAAGACGCTGTCAAGTAAAAACAAAAAAATCAGCTGCATAGCGTTTTTTCCCTCTAAAATGCTGGAACCACTTGCTTGTCAAACTCAGGAGAATAAACACTGCATAAAATGTAAAAAGTTGCTCCTGACCCAGTGTTAAGAGAAAATGATGCTAGAGATTTTTTTGAAAAGCATGTTCAAGAGAATTCTCCACATGAGAGATCCCCTGGATACCTCGCCTTCTGCTTTACTGTCCTCTAATAAAATTCCCCTTCGCTTGTCTTCACGAAGTTCCTTCAACATTCCATCGTGTGCAAGACCAGGTAACTTACAGGAACTAGTCTCTTCCACTTCCCCTAGCTCTGCTGCCATGCATGGAAACTGTGCTTATCAAAGGAGTGGCTGGCTGGTGTTGGGAAGTGGGGAACACCGTTTTATTCATAGAAATGGTGATTCTGCAGGACTAGGCCTGGCCTCGTCCTCATAATAATAATAGTAATAATAAACTAAACGTGTATTACTTCCACCTCGGGAATGCTACTTGGCCTCCCTTTTAAAAGTCTGAAAACATGAAAAGCTGCTGGAGCAAACCGAGCAGGAAACGGTGACAGACGGCCCACTGCGTGTGAGCAATGCACTTGGCGCAGCGTTCAGCCCCGCGCCGAGTAGGCCCTCAGTAAACGACGGCTGCAAAACACAAGGCGCTTCTGCAAAGCACGCAGAGGGGTCTTGTCCTCCACGTTCTTTCAATCTGGTCAGAGAATAAAGAGTTAATGGCTAAGAAACATCCAACGGCAGGCAGAGAATGCTGGCACGCCATTTGTATCAGCTGGAGAGTAAAGAGACAAAGGAGAAGGGCCAGATGGCAGTGAGTAAAGTGGAAAATCTATCACATTCCAAAGTGGGCAGAGATATTAGGGGTCCTCCGGTCCAACGCCCTCACTTCGCAGTGAAGGCAGTGAAGTGCGCCACAGCCTTCCCTGGTCCTGGGCCCCCTACCTCACCTTGTGGCTCTCTGTACACCTCCCCCGAGCCAGGACGTGCTCCCCTTCACTGAAGGGTAATTTGTCCGGACAACAGGTCTGAGAACCACGACAGACAGAACCCCATCCTCAACTCTTCCCTTCCGGGGTCCTTCCGACATGCACCCCTCACTTTTGACTGGAGGCCACTGAAAGCGGTTACTTGGAATAATGTCAAGTGAGTGACAAACACTGTCGTCCGGTGGAGCCTGGGTTTTGCCCAGTGGTCAAGGCACCAAGTACTTAACCAAACCTGCAGCACACCACAGCAACCCCGTGGGTGAATCCTGATTGGTCGAAGCCTGTGGTCATCTTGGCCCGTGATTGGCTTAGGAATAGTATGTGACCCGTTGTGACCAATAAGATGCGAGAGGAGTCTGGGGCAGGTTATTTCCAGGAAAAGTTTCCTCGCTCTTTATTAAATCAAACAAAAAAAGTGGTGGGAAAAACAGCCCCATCCCTTTGGCCTTTAGATGGTGTAATGGAAGGATGTGTCGTCTTGTGACCAAATAGGGAGTCACCAACGCACTGAGGCAAAGGGAGTAGAAAGATAGTAAGAACCTGTGTCTTTAATGATTATGTTGGTGAGGCCCTGAATTACTTTGGATCTAACTTCTTACATGAGGAAATAAATACCCTTATTGTTCTAGCCACTTTTAACTGGGTTTTCTAATCATTGCAGCAGCCAAAGCATCCTAATTGTTACAAAGCACGAACCAATCTCCAGAATTCCCCGTAGTCCCAAAGAGGTTTATTTAGTTTTCTGAAAACACCACCACCAACAAAGAGAGCTGTCTGCAGGACGATCTTTCTGCAATTAGGCTTTCCCAGTCGTGAGGCCTCCCTGGCGGGAAGATTCCACCACATGCTACCCCTTAACACTCTTGTTTCCAGAATGCCTATTATTTTTAATGTGGGATTTTGGCCTCAGCCAACACTGGTTTATACTATTAGGGTTTAACATGCCTCGTGTCTATTGGGTTTCCCCTCTTTCTGACCGCCTGTTTCAGAAGGCTAGGGAGACTTTGAAAAAAAATGTAGTCATTGGAGGGGAAACAAATTCTCAGTGTCAGTCTTATGGGTTCTAATATGTATTTCCCACCAGACGGATGAGATTTCAGAGTCTGCTAAATTCGTGATGTATATATTTGCAATTTACAAAACGTTCCCTTTGCTTCATCTGTTTGAATGGGGGCAGTAATGATATTCTTTCACTGTATATAGTTATTAAGAGTCCTTTGCTTACGGTAAGGGGGCTTATGGAAGGTTTCAGCCAAACACAAAACCACTTATTAGGACAAACAGAGCTTTTAAAAGAATACTATACTCTCATGAATAAACTAGTTTCTGATTGGCTAGAGTTGCAATTTAGCTTTTATCAGTAATTAAGGGCAAGCCATGGAGCAAACTCGTTAGTTGACACCAATTACAATTGGTAGACGAACTAATGAGTCCAAGGAAAAAAAGTTATTTATTTCTAAACTTTTGAAGCATAATTGTTGTGTAAATCGGATAGCGAGCAAATCTTTTCCATACGTTTAAGTTGGTAATTGAGAAATAAAATGGTTACCAAATGTACTCTTTGTCCAGTTTTGTTCTGTAGTCAGTCTCTCCTGGGACTCTTTAAAGTGTAAGGAAAAGGTGATGTCAACAGCATCGTACTCTGGGCAAACGGAGCCAGGATTAATTAATAGAGATGAAAGGGAAACACTAGACCTTTCTTAACCATCGCCTTACAGTCCCTGCAGTTACATACTTGCTGTTCTGCAGATGACCAAACACAGTGCCGAGGACCAGGGCCGGGGCCCCGAGACGGCCTCGAATTTAAAACAAAACAAAACAAAACAAGAAAATGAGCCTTGCTTCTATCTCCTTTCCAGCATGTAGTCTTTAAATGAGGAACTCTCAAGAGCTTTTCCCTTTGAAGTTTAATATGTGGGCCTTTACATCAATATAGCATTTTAAATGTGTTAAACAAATTAGTCTCTGGTTACAAAAGTTTTGAGACATTTGCGAGTTGCTGTTTAACTAAATTTAATATGTGCCAGCAAAGTTGATAGGGCAGTTGCTCATTTAGAAGAATGCACATTTGGAATGATTAATAAATAAACCAGCCTCCCATTGCTTCAACCTCTGTGTTTATTTGAAGGCAATCTACTTTAAAAAGACATTAATATTCCTAGAATTATTATTAGAATAATTGCTTTTACTCTGCTCAGAACACACATTTTTTCTCATTTCCCTTCAGCACAGACAGCTTTTCACTCAGATATAAACTTCCCATTATTATTCCCTACCCCCTAAAAATGAAGAATAGGAATTATACACTTTTCACTAAGGAATAATTAATTTGTCTCAAGTATGAGAACAGAGAATTGTAGAGTGACTTTGAATGGTAGTCTCTGAGGAGTAGCATTGTTTGTTCTCTCCAGTCTTTAATGAGCTTTAGTAAATGGCCAGGAAAAATTACCTTCTTTCTGTAATATGAGAGAGGCGAAGAATGAAGGAAGCTATAGAATCCCTAAGAGAAAAGAGAACACGCAGCCCCACGCGCACACACGCACACACACACGTGCACCTTCACAACAGCACTCTGCTCGGTTAGAACACAGTTCTCCTTTAGAATTATTTGAGGACAAGAGATCTGGTTACTAAGTGCATTAAAACAGAAGCATGTCCCTAATTTGTATTGATTATTGTTATCGTTACTGCTGTTGAATCGGCTGGGGAAACCATCCACCCTATAATTCTGTGGGGCTGGATATTTGTTACACCCGCCATGTTAAATTTCTTTCCTCTTTAATGACTGAAAGAGAATTGGAACTAGAGCTTAATAGAAATTACCTGTAAAGGAGCTGCCCCTCCCCCACAGGTCACTGGACTCCATAAAAAGAGCCCCCAGATTGTAAAGGTTCTACCCTAAAGGAGACTCACTACAGCCAAATGACTTTTACAAAAAGCCAGATCAGTTTTCCCAAGTTGCCATAGGCCCCTGGGCTTGCACAGGGAGCTGCCTGGCCTTGTCTTCCAGAAATGGAAATCTTAGAGTCCTAAGGTTCCTCAGGTAAAGTGTGAGTTTGACGCTCATTTAAAGGTGGCTTGGAGGAGACTCAGGAGACAGCCATGAGGCCCTCATCCTCATGCCAGGGTTTAAAAGGACTGTGGGATGGCACCTCTCTTCCTTATCTGAGTTCTGAACCAACTGAGACATAACCCAAAGGGACAGGGAAAGAGGTGTCCGAGTGTCACCCCCAGATCGAAGCAGGTATCTGCAAACATGGCTTTTATCTGTGGGCAAATAAACTTTATACTTATAGCAAACAGCACATCTGGACCGACTTCCCAACATGGTCTCAGCAGCACAGCTGAACACACACAGGGCAGAGCCTGGCCCCCGGTGGCTTGCTGTCAGGAGGAGGAGCAGAAGAATGTCAGAACTCTCTTTGTCTTATTGGGCATCTAACATCCCCATGTCCAGCATAAAGACATGTCCACCACGGAGTCAGTCCAGCACTGTCCTTGCCTCTGTTCCCTAGATTGTGCTCATTTTCCTTTCCTCACCAGTAGATACTGACCTTGAGCTTGAAGGACCCTAAGCTGACCCTCTGACAAGTCTAACGTAGTATAAACCGGTCCCCACTAAAATTGTAATGACTGATAGAAGCTTAACATATTAGTGGAGGATTGGGGGAACCTATAGGTTTTGGGATCAAACTAACATATGAATTTCAGTTCCACCTCTTACTGATTTTGCACCCTTACGTAATTCTCTTAATTTCTCTGAGTCACAGAGTTTTCCTCTACAAGATGGGGCTAACTGTTGGTGAACTTTCCTGGTCAATGTATTGGCACAATGCCTCATATTCCATAAACATGCACATCCTACCATTCATGTTCAGATGTAAGAAGAGGATAACAACACCAATTTCTAATTATATAGAGTTTAGTGTTTATAAGACGTTTACTACATATACAATAGAACCTCTGTAAGTTGACTTCCCAAAGGACTGTCACAAACTGGTCAACATACAGAGGTGGTCAACATAAGGAACTAGGCCTACTGTACTGATAGATACATGTGGTGCCTGTCTGGTCTATGAAAATTAGGGCAGCTTAAGAAGGTGGTCAGTGTAGGGAGCTGGTCACCTGGGGAGGTTCTACTGTATTTTGTAAGGGCTATGAGGATTGCCTGATTCTCTTAATACCTCTCCTAAGTAAGGAATTATCTTTGTTTTGCAGGTGATGAAACCCAAGCTCAGAGAATAGAAGTGATTTACTGGCTCGGCGCCTGTGGCTCAGCGGGCTAAGGCGCCAGCCACGTACACCTGAGTTGGCGGGTTCGAATCCAGCCCTGCCCTCCAAACAACAATGACAGTTGCAACCAAAAAATGGCCAGGTGTTGTGGCGGATGCCTCTGGTCCCAGCTACTTGGGAGGTGGAAGCAGGAGACTTGCTTGAGCCCAGGAATTGGAGGTTGCTGTCTGTGAGCTGTGATGCCACAGCACTCTATCCAGGGTGATAGCTTGAGGCTCTGTCTCAAAAAAAAAAAAAAAAAAATAGAAGTGATTTACTGACAGTCATTTAACTAGGAAGTGATAGAATTCAGATGTGAATGTGAGTGCTCTGCCTCCAAATCCTACTTTCTCTCTACTTATTGGATTAGTTATTAATAGGTTTTGTACTGGAGACCATATCCCTTAAATAAGAGGAGGCAGACTGGTAGCCCAGTGCCTTCGTCCAGCCATCAAATGTATTTTGTTTAGCTGACAGAGTTTCTTAAAAAATTAATTTTTTTTTTGCTAACATTTAAAAATTGGGATATCACTTCTAAATATTTGAATTTACAGATTCTTTTAAAAACCAAGAGGCCTGGAACCTGCCTGCCCACGTGGCTCTGTCACCCGCTAGTCCTATGGCCTTGAGAAAACTACATCCTTGCCCTCCATCCTGGGTAAAATGAGGGGAGTAAAGGCAGCCACCTCAGAGGATGGTTGAGAAGTAAATGAGATAAAACATTCAAAATGTCTAGGATAGTCCCTGACACATGAGTAGCTCTCAATTTTAGGTGTTATTTTTATTCAATGTACTACTATTTGCCCCCAAAATGGAGGCTGGAGAGTTTCGTAGAGACCCAAAGCTGTACTTATATTTGAAGAAATACAAGATGGAAGTTTCTCGATCTGACATACAAAGCCGAAGTTGGTTCTTAGGCAGAAAGGACAGCTTAACCTGGCGTCAATGCCTGAGCCGTTCCAGCTGAGAAGCTGAGGAAAACATTTGTCATGTCTCACATTTGTGATCGTTAAAGCAAACAAGAAAAAACACTGAAATTCTTGAGCTGGTATTTTGCGTGTGCTGGAAAGGAAGAGAAGAATAAAGAGAGGGAGGAGAAGGTGGGTGGGGGAGGAGGAACTTTGCTTAGTCTAGTTTAACCTAAAGAAACAAGAGGGGAAGGGAGAGGAAGAAAGGAGAAAAGGAAAGGGAGAGAAAGAAGGAAAAAAAGGCAGAGAGGGTTGTTCTGAAGTCCTGAAAATCAGGAAGGTGACTTACCGGTACTGCCAGAACACTTGACAAACGCTATGCCCTCTGGTAGCAACTCCCATTTTGCTTTGTTTTGTTTTCAAAAACTTCAAAGTTTCTCCAGGCTTCATCCTCAATTAGAACAAATGTCAGTAACATGCTTGAAGAAAATTTGTTTAGAGATGTGTGTATGGTTGAAAATTGCACATTACACATGCCCCATGCATGATTTTCCACTGAATTTTAACGATGAGCGGAGGTACATGGTTCCAGATAGACGAGTGAATCTGAATGTATATATCTGGTGCTTTGCACGTTGACATAAACACAGCTGCTTTTATACATTGGAGAACATTTGTGTTTATTTGAATGTGTGATGGGGAGGTCATCAAAATGAACACACTCGTCGTGTTTATTTGAATCTCACATTGCTCATAAGAATACATGCTGTGTTTGAACATGCAGTCAAACACCAGCTTCTCTAAAAGGCAAATCAAACCCCAAAAGGCAATTCAGTGCACAACCCCACTAATGCAGCATTAGAGGTAAAATTCCATTCACATGAAAGCAGCGAATTTGGAGTTAAAGGTATTCAGCAGCAAGTCTACTTCTGCCAGCTTGAGAGTAATAACACAGAATTTCTTTTCATTTATCACAGTACATAGAATGTGTGTTTAGTAAGAGGAAGAAAGAAAAGAAGGAAGCGGGGAGGAAAGGAAGGGAGGGTGGGAGGGAAGGAAGAAGGGAGGAAGGGAGGGAGGATCGGAGGAGAAAGAGAGAAGGAAGGAAGGAAGGAAGGAAGGAGAGAGAAAGAGAAAGAAAGAAAGAAGGAAGGAAGGAAGGAAGGAGAGAGAAAGAGAAAGAAAGAAGGAAGGAAGGAAGGAGAGAGAAAGAGAAAGAAAGAAGGAAGGAAGGAAGGAAGGAAGGAAGGAAGGAGAGAGAAAGAGAAAGAAAGAAGGAAGGAAGGAAGGAAGGAAGGAGTGAGTGAGAGAAAGAAGGAAAGAATGAAGGTAGGAAGGCGGGTGGGTGGGGGG